>CM060107.1:9238769-9545042 GCA_030522415.1 Channallabes apus
CTGCCTAAAATAGGGTTGATGGATGACTTGATACTGAAAACAAGCCTAGATAGATAGATAGATAGAGAGGGAGCCACATCAAATAGCCGCGGCCGTGCGAATGGCGTGCGAATGGCGAATGGCTGCCCTATGGACGCTGTAGTCCCCCCTCCCTTTCCTGCCAGAAAGGCGTGTCAAGATTTCGCAGTAAACATGCCCATTAAAGCCCTATTCATTCATTTACCTGGTTCCACCACTTAGTTCTCAAGAACACGTTAAAACAAGCGAGCAATTTATCTGTGCTGAGGTACAATCATGTGATTTTAACAACCTACCCCACCCCTGCCGAACTGACGCTACCAAACTGCACTACAGAGATGAAGATGGCGGGTTAATGGACTATTCGCGGTAAGTGGTGTTTTATTTCATAAAATTTGTTTGGGGTAGTTTACAGTTTACTTCCCAGTTTAGTTTTTTATTGTACGTTTTGAAAATCACTGGCAGCACCAGCAGCGGTCTGATGTGATTTTAGATAACTTAATGGTCTGGCCTCTGATCAGGGTTGTGTAACTATGCTTGTATTACTCGACCTCAGTGCAGATTTTGACACCATTGATCATGCTATTCTTCTTCACAGATTAGAAAATGTAGTAGGAATTAAGGGTACAGCCCTCTCCTGGCTCACATCCTATTTGACTGATCGTTATCAGTATGTGAACTTAAATGGTGATTATTCTGCATGTTCTCTAGTGGAGTTTGGCATTCCGCAGGGTTCAGTTTTAGGCCCACTGCTTTTCTCCCTTTACATGCTTCCTCTGGGCAACATAATCCGTAAGCATGGTATTAGTTTTCATTGTTATGCTGACAACACACAGCTATACATCTCAACAAAACCTGATGAGAAAAAGCAGCTTACTAAAGTTGAGCAATGTGTGCAGGACATAAGAAATTGGATGCTAATTAACTTCCTTCTGCTTAATCCGGATAAGACAGAAGTTCTAGTCATAGGACCGCATACAGCTAGAAGTAAAATCTTAGATCACACCGTAACTTTAGATGGCCTTTCTGTTCCATCAAGTGCAACAGTAAAAGACCTCGGCGTGTTTATAGATTCCAGCCTTTCATTTGAAGCTCAAGTAGATAATATCACCAGGATAGCATTCTTTCACCTCAGAAATATTGCCAAGATAAGAAATATATTGTCGCTAAACAATGCGGAAAAACTAGTTCATGCTTTTATCACTTCTAGGTTGGACTATTGTAATGCCTTACTGTCTGGTTGTTCTATTAGGTGCATAAAGAAGCTTCAGCTAGTCCAGAATGCAGCAGCGAGAGTCCTCACTAGAACCAGAAGATATGAGCACATCACCCCTATCCTATCTTCACTACATTGGCTCCCTGTGAAATTTCGCATTGATTTTAAAATACTACTCTTGACATATAAAGCATTAAATGGTCTCGCGCCGCAGTATCTGAGCGAACTGCTAGTGTCTTACGACCCGCCACGCCTACTTCGGTCAAAGGATGCAGGCTGCTTGTCAGTACCGCGTATTATGAAAACTACAGCTGGGGGCAGAGCTTTTTCTTACAAAGCCCCAAAATTATGGAATAGTCTTCCAAATAGTGTTCGGGACTCAGACACAGTCTCAGTGTTTAAGTCTAGACTAAAAACCTATTTATTTAGCCAAGCATTTTTATAAATAGATTTTCCATAGGTAAAGGAGCAGATCTGGGGGACTCATGGACGTACACTGCAAAAATTGTTAGTCTAAAAATAAGAAACAATTACTACATTTGATAAAAAAATTACCTAAAACTAGTGAAATTATCTGTCCATGCAGCAAGTAAATTTAGAGGCCAGGGGTAGGGGCCAGGGGTAGCTCAGTGGTTAAGGCATTGGACTACGGTTCGGAAGATCCCAGGTTCAAACCCCACAACCACCAAGTTGCCACTGTTGGGCCCTTGAGCAAGGCCCTTAACCCTCAACTGCTCAGATGTATATGAGATAAAAATGTAAGTCGCTCTGGATAAGAGCGTCTGCCAAATGCCTAAATGTAAATGTAAATGTAAATTTTACTTGGTAAGAAATCTTGAAATAAGATTTTTAAATCAAGCAAACTGAGCAAACAAATCTTTGAGTTTGTCAAAGAATCTTAAAAGAAGTTTTATTTGGTGAGACGTCTGGTGAAATAACTAATTTAGCTTATTTTTATAACACACGCAGCACCTGCACCGCCACGCTCCAGCCAGGTGAGGTCGGGGTCACCGGATTACTGAGCCGCAACCTTGTCGCCCCCTAGTGTGTCTACATAGTTATGTCTCCCCATCACTAACGCGGTGCACCTGTGTCATTCCCCTGTGTGTCATTATAAAAGCCAGTCGAACCCGTAGGTTTTTGTCCGTTCACTGTTTGTCACCGTTGATGTTGCAGCTCGAATGCTCCTCACCTCTCTGTCTGCCTGTTCTCTTCTCCAGAGCTGATCTAGTCACCGTGGTCGGGGTAAGGCCGGCAAACCCGGCACCTACGATTAAGACTGAACTCGGACCGCAGGACGCGCTCTCCATGTAAAGATAAGGACTTGAGTATTTCGTTGAGAAAAGCACCTGCTTATGTGTGTGTTTGAGTTGATACGCGTCAGATCACGGAGAAGAGCCCTGAGACGCAAACCAAGCGAGCGAGCTGTGTTTTTGTTTGTTTTTTCTATATGTGCTTCCTTCGTTACAAGAGAATATTGAATACAAGACACAAATAAACGGTGTGACCACGTTCACTTGAAAAACCTGCATTCTTTGCGTCTTTTCTATCACCCCAGAGACATGACAATTTTAAGAGCTATTCTATCCAATTTAGGATTTCTGGACTAATAAAGACAAAATGATATACTCATGCTCAGTTTAAAATTATGATCTAAAATCAAGTATTAAAAACAAGTAAGTAATTTTTAAAACAAGGCAAATTATCTATCATGTCTGAAAGTCAGATTTTAAATCATGGCAAGTGTCAGATAATTTGCAGTGTAGAGTATTATGGTGAACTGGTATGTTTAGATGCTGTCTTCCCCACTCTCATTTGATCACTCAGGTTTGTTGACGGTGAGGTAATTGTTTGCTTTACATCTCAAGGAGCCCTCATGTTTGTGTTTCCTTCTGCCTCTCCCTTTTAGTTATGCTGTCATAGTTAGTCCTGCCGGAGTCCCTGCTTGCACTCTACAGTAAATATACATTCACATTATACATTGTGACTGTGACCATACCTAATTGCCATCTCTCCTCCTCTTCTGTTCCTCCCCCTTTCTCTCTCTCTCTCTGTCGAGCTGCTACACATGTCATTCCTGAGCTGCCAGTGATCCAGACTCCCTCTACCCTCCGGACCTGTCTGATCCATCCTGGTACTCCGTTTCTGGTTGGAGGTCTCGTCGCATGGATGCCCCTGTGTCTCTTTGGGATGCGTCTGGTGTCTGGGGATGATTCTATCTACTTAGAAGGTGGTTCTGGCCTCGACTGGTGTTGTCAGCTGTTTCTCTGAGGACTTGACAATTCGATAGTTCAGGACTGGAACTTTCTACAAGTCTATCTGTGTCTCGAATAACTACTGGACTCCATTTTAACATCAATTAACATCAACTATTATAGCTGAACCTAACACTTAACACTGTATAAATGCAGATAATTTCCTACTATCTGTTTCACCCAGATGAGGATGGGTTGCCTGTTGAGTCTGGTTCCTCTCAAGGTTTCTTCCTATTACCATCTCAGGGAGTTTTTCCTTGCCACTGTCGCCCTCGGGCTTGCTCACCAGGGACTGTCTGAACATTTTTGATTCATACACATTCACATTCCATACAAACTTAAATAATTCTTTTGATTGTGTAAAGCTGTTTTGAGACAATATCAATTGTTAAAAGCACTATACAAATAAAACTGAATTGAATTGAAATTGAATTGTTTACCAAGTCTGGAGTTAACATTACAGCTTACTGTCAGTGATACAAACTCACAATGTCACTCCTCTTTTCATCAAAAAAGATGCTGAAACTTCGAAAATACTATTAATGTCCCTATTACAAAAGCTGCACTACCCGATGAAGAGTGTTTGTGCTCTCTAAAAATACCTTCAGAATCTGACTGAGTGTTGTCTGGATAAATTCACCGTTTATTTATTCTTTGGTTAAGAGTTAATCTGCTGTGACTGGAATATAATGTGATGCAGTTCATGAGGGACACAAGCTGAGGCTAGATGTACAGGAGCTAGCGAGCTAAACACTCATAACCAGGTTTATATTTTATCCACTTTGACTGTTAGTTTGCACGTTAGTGAGAGCGCTTAGTTAAGGAGCTGGATAAAAACAATGAAATGTTTATCAGTTAAGGGGTGAGCGTGTGTGGGGAGGTGTGTGTGTGTGTGTATTCGTGTGTGTGGGAGATGTGTGTGTGGAGGTATGTGTGTGTCGGGGGGGGGAGGGGGGGGGAGGGGGAGGTGTGGGGGGCTTCAGTACTCGGTAAGTTATAGTTTGGCTTCAGAGATGAACTAATGCTCATATACGAGTGTTATATCGCTTAACTTATTTGTATGAAAAGCGCATTCTCAAAGTAAATTCTCAGTTAATTTAATGCAGATGATAATACAGACAGATAGTGGCTAACGCTAACAAAGTTCAATGGTTAATATTAGCACAGTTTATTTACATTCCAGAATTCCCAAAAACAGTGTTTTACACACTCTGTGGTGTAGGTTTACTAAGGTCTTTTATTTTTATTACAACTAGATATTCTGTAAAGTTTATTTATCTTTGTCTTCACTAAATTCTCCTGTTGTCTTTAATCGGAGTTCCGCTGTGGAGGATTGGGGGGTCAGACAGGTGACGCCTGGCCTTTTGGACCCACTGGAGGAGCTTGAACAAGCTGTTGAAGGAGCTATAGGAGGGATGACGTCATAGTCCAACAGCTTTAGAATTATGTTTGGTCAGGTCTATATTCTGAACATAGAATTGCAAAACGTCTGATACTTTGGGGGAAACAAATACTTAAACTGTTCCATCTTTAATAGTTTTTGAAAATGGATATTTTAATATAAAAGAACGTATTTTACTGACCTTTAAGCAAAATACAACATGTATTCACCTGTTTTATACAAATTACTGTTTTACCTTTGACTAGTTTTGGAAGAAAAAATTTTATTTTTAAAGTAATGTGTGCATGTTTTAATTGTTGGGGGATTGTTTGGGCATTAAAAAAAACATTTACTTGAATCAACTACTTCAATGGGCAAAAAATGGTCAAATAGTCAAAAATTTGGCCTAATGAGTAATAATATCAATAATTATTATTATTGTCATAGAAACAAATGAAAACAACAGTTAAACACTTGATCATATGTATCTGTGCTAGTTTGTGTTTGTGATTATGTGACCCATAATAATTTTTTCTCAGTATCAATACATTTTTGAGAACTCCATCAAAAGAGCAAAGACAAACTTAGAGTGAGAAACCTCAGTGGTGTCATGTTTGCGTCGGGTGTGTGTGCGTGGCATAAATGCAGGAGGCGAGCTGACGGTTCAATAAAGTCTTTATTTTCCCAAAGGAACATACCAAACTACACAAACCTAATAATAGCAACAAAAGCTAGACGCCTGACTGAGCTTCAGTCAGGCTATATATACGCAAAATAACTCATTAACTTTCCTCGGTTCAGGTGAACTTCTACGTCACCTGACCGAGGTGCATCTTGGAAACTAGAGTTTAAACAAAAGACAAAACTACAAACAAAAACTCAAACCAAAAGCAAACGGGCGCTTTGGCGCCCTCTAGGGGTTAACCCTTACATTATCCCCCCTCAAAAAATGAGCATCACTGGAGGTCCTGGGCTCCCCCCCCCCCCCAATGTTCCACCTTCTTCCTCCCGTCCTGGAGGCTGGGTGGCGGAGCTGGAGACGTGCTCGGTGGTTGCAGAGCTGGGGCTGACACTGAGCTCGACGGCGGAGCTGACACTGAGCTCGACGGCGGCAGCGGAGCTGGCACTGAGCTCGACGGCGGCGGCGGAGCTGGCACTGAGCTCGACGGCGGCGGCGGAGCTGGCACTGAGCTCGATGGCGGCGGCGAAGCTGGCACTGAGCTCGACGGCGGCGGCGGAGCTGGCACTGAGCTCGGCAGCGGCGGAGCTGATGCGAGGCTCGGCGGCTACTGAAGAGCTGGCACGCTGTCCTCGAAGCCCGGAGGAGGCGGAAGGATTATGCTCTCCAGGTCGCACGGCGGCTGAAGAGCTGAAGCAAAGTTCTCGTCGCAAGTGGGCAGTGGAGGTGGAGGAAATGCATCCGCCACGCTGCCCAGTCACTGCTGGTATTCCTTCCCGATGAGCACAGACGGAGGCGGTGGAGGAAACGCGTCCTCGTCGTGCTGCAGCAGTGGCGCGTAGTCCTCCACGCTGAGTTCAGGCAGTGGCGGGATGGGGAGCACGTCGTCCATGTCATCAGAGGAAGAACTTCCGGGACTACAGCTTGGCTCTCCCGAACCTGGACGAGCAGCTGTTGGAGCTGCATTACCTGCTCCCGCAGGTCACGAATGCCACTCTCTCTCGGTGCTCCACGATGTCCTCCCGCAAGTCCACCGGCTCAGCGAGCCTGCAGCCTTCCCAGCTCTGCCAAACCTCTGTCTCGCCGTGCTCCTCGCTGTCCTCCAGCAGTTCCGCCAGCTCCGGCGAGATGGTAACCGCGTCCCCCCAAAAATTTTCTAGGAGGGGGCTCCCCGCCATGCCACTTCAACGGTCTAGCTTTCTGTCATGTTTGCGTTGGGTGTGTGTGCATGGCATGAATGCAGGAGGTGAGCTGACGGTTCAATAAAGTCTTTATTTTCCCAAAGGAACATAAACTAAACCCAACAACACAAACCTAATAATAGCAACAAAAGCTAGATGCCTGACAGAGCTTCAGTCAGGCTATATATACGCAAAATAATTAACTTTCCTCGGTTCAGGTGAACTACTACGTCACCTGACCGAGGTGCATCTTGGGAACTAGAGTTTAAACAAAAGACAAACCTACAAACAAAAACTCAAACCAAAAGCAAATGGGCGCTTTGGCGCCCTCTAGGGGTTAACCCTTACAAGTGGTGAGAAACCTCACTGGAGAATACGGACTATATCTGTAACAATAATAGCTGATTGTTTTTATATTTATGTTTTCGTATATATTTTTAAATGTTCAAATGAACGTTTCAGAGTATATAATTTGTCGTGTCATCTGTTTACAGCGTTGGCTGATTTTGTGATTGAGACTCATGGGTTACATTGAAATATTTTTAAGCCTGGCTTTAGTAACCTTGGACAAATCACAATATAAGCCCTCTCCACGCATGTGCTCTCTCTCATTCTCTCTCGCACACACATACACGCACACACAAAACACATGGAATCGCGTAAAACCAAATGAACCTATGTCAAAAATATATAAGCAGTGAAAAATACAGTAGTAAACTGTAGGTGATTCCTGTCCTCCGATAACAGGCGCTAACCCTCTGGAACTGTTTAGTTGTTTTAGTATTGTTTTCAAGTGTGAATGTTTAAGAGGATTTAATCTGTCTCTGTTGCCGCATCAATTCACAGTTGTGATAAATGATTAATGTCCCATCAGATCTTTGATGGGCGACGTTATACTGGTTAAATGACTAAAGAAATACTGATCCGTATGGGCAGATCCAGATATTATGCGCCATTAATCGATTTGTATGCCAATTTTTGACTATCAGCGAAAAAACATCAACGAAAACATCATCAAAAATACAACGAAAACAAACCTAAGCAGAAGTTACATTTTAAGCTTTACTTTGCAGCTAAATATTATCTACCAGTGTATTAAACGGAAATAGTTAAAATACACCATAATGTTAAATACTGTACATAGCCCACACTTGTATTCCGTACCTACATACAACGATCGGTATAGATAAATTACAGATGCTACCATCCTTGTTAAGGATGTCGTGAAAAATATTGCAATAAGTTGTTTTATTAATTAATTAAAAATAGCATAAGCATCATGGGTTGTGTATTAAGTGATTTAAATTTGTTTTATTAATAATTTTTTCCTCTTTTTTTACCACATCATCTATTTATGAAACTATGTTGATGTAAGTTATGTTATATATTGAATATAGTGTAGGCTGCTTGGGCACTGCAGTTAACTGAAGCAGTCAATGCTCCATCTGGCGGGATTATACAGCATTGCAACCATCTTTTTAGAAAGCGCATGGGGGCGTTTATGGGGTGGGGCATCGTTAACTGCGTTATCGCGGGGGATCACATTCCGTGCACGGATCGTGCATGGTCTTGTCATGGACCTGTCATGCTCCAGGCGGCTGTTTGATGTGGCTCCCACTGTACATACATAGATACATAGATACATAGATAGATAGCAAACAGGCCACACCTTATACAAAATAAGACACAAACAAAGAAAGTATGAGAATATTGTCACTACAAAAAAAAAAGTAATAATAATAAATTCACGAAATTCCTACATCACATACTATACATCAATATGGTTAGGTAAAGCAATCCCAAGCAGAAATGTACTTAAGTAGACGTACAGATATTTGCTGTATTTTTGAGCAGAGTAAAAGTAAACTTGGAGATGCATAAAATATTTACTTACAGTACATACACTAATAAAATGCATTTACTCAGTTACTTCCCACCTCTGGAAAAAATAAGATAAGAAATATTGAAAGAAATGTATTCGTCCCACAGTGGGGAAATTCTAAAAGAGACCCATGATGCACTGTACAATAGGGCAGTCAGGTGGATAATCTAACAAGTGGACATGAAGGTGATTTAATGAGATTATATGTCATATATTAACAAAGAATTCGATGAGGCTGTATGGACATGATTGATATGTACCAATGTACAGGTGGGAACTTGGATAAGGAATGCATAAGGAATGAATGGTTCAGCAATATACTAGATGAAAACATAGAAAATTCTTACAGGATTCAAATGGTCACTGCAATCATCTAGGCAAACTTGAAAAAAAATCTAATAGTCAAATAAAAGTGATATCAGAGGTCAATCCCTGTAAATCTTAGAATCCTACATGTTTGGGGACATGATCAAACAGATTTCTACCCAAGAAAAAAAAAAACATACTGCTGCCTGGCAGATCATTCTTAAATTCCACTGCTCAACAGAGACACTATTCACTAATCCTAGCTCTATAATTAAAAACTATAAATTAGATGCTCACACAAATGTCTACAAACCATCAGATGCTGTAAATGCAGCCCCTAGTTTCTAGTCGAGAAGTGCCACGGCACCTATAATTTAGTGCAGGTAAACTAATTCACCCAAAGCAGAGCAGATAAACAACCCCTGGTGCAGATGAATGGAAAACAAAGCAAACCTCCATAAAGCACGGGTTGGGGTAACAGTACTAGCTTTCTAAAAAAGAAAAAAACTATTTATTACAGTATTTGGTTTGGTTATTTATTAAGTTTTTGAAGGAGTTCTCATGTTGAAGCCTTGGTCAGCGAGAAATTTATCCCTACTGCTCACTTTAAAAGACAACATTCTTCATCTATTTATGGCATTTATCCAGATTGACTTACATTTATCTTATTATACATACAGTATGAATAGTTAACAACCATTAATGTTATTGCTATTTATGTTTTAAATAATTTAGTCATCCATATTTAAATAAGCCTGCATAAACATTTTGAAACTGATTTCAAGATAGCACTTCAAGGAGTAAAAAAAGAAAAGTTTCAATGTTGTCATACTTAATGTACATTTCTACTTAAAGTGACCTTAAGCTCGAATCTTCAGATATATTGACTAATTAAACTTTAATACAAAATAAAAGCAGGTACCTAATATGCGACTTTAAATAACAATCTGCCTTATTTACAAACCTGCATAATGTGGAGCTTCTCCAATTTCCCAGTGTGCCTAGAGCTTATTATCTTCTTGCAGACAGCTGGTGTGCACCTGCCAGGTGTTGGCAATTACATGGAAATTTTTAAACAGCCTAAAACTTAGCTCCGAGCTGCCAGTATCTGTAGCAGGCTTGATCGTGATACAGGAATAGGCTTCTTTTCCGGTCTTCTATGTCTAGTTTTAGTTTCCTAAAGAAATGTGTATCTCCCAATGACATAATGGTAAATTTAAGGAATATCACATGAGAGTTGTAATACAGAATGGCGGTGATGCGCCCATAGGCATAAAGGTGCAGTGTTGAGCTGATGACTGACAGTAGGACTGTACTGAATATTAATAGTTAGTATTTAATTGATAGTTGTATCAATTAATTGTATAGTTTTATTAATGATTTATACATATAGTTAAACACCCCAGTGTTGTTATGCTCTATATCACCACATGTGGAATGCCTCTCCAAGCAGATTACTCAGTCGGAACTTACTGTTGTATAATAATTATATTTACAAAAAAAAAAAGCTAAACCAGTGGTATGTAACAAAGTTTATGTCTTAGGTTTTGACTATACATGCAAGCTATGTAAATAATGTTTAAGAGTTAGTACAGCCATTTTTCATTTTATTTATTCTTTTTTGTGTAAAACATAATATAAAATTAAACCAATCATAATACAGTGGTGTGAAAAACTATTTGCCCCCCTCCTGATTTCTTATTCTTTTGCATGTTTGTCACACAAAATGTTTTTGATCATCAAACACATTTAACTATTAGTCAAAGATAACACAAGTAAACACAAAATGCAGTTTTTAAATGAGGGGTTTTATTATTTAGGGAGAAAAAAAATACAAACCTACATGGCCCTGTGTGAAAAAGTAATTGCCCCCTGAACCTAACAACTGGTTGGGCCACCCTTAGCAGCAATAACTGCAATCAAGCGTTTGCGATAACGTGCAACAAGTCTTTTACAGCGCTCTGGAGGAATTTTGGCCCACTCATTTTTGCAGAATTGTTGTAATTCAGCTTTATTTGAGGGTTTTCTAGCATGAACCGCCTTTTTAAGGTCATGCCACAACATCTCAATAGGATTCAGGTCAGGACTTTGACTAGGCCACTCCAAAGTCTTCATTTTGTTTTTCTTCAGCCATTCAGAGGTGGATTTGCTGGTGTGTTTTGGGTCATTGTCCTGCTGCAGCACACAAGATCGCTTCAGCTTGAGTTGACGAACAGATGGCCGGACATTCTCCTTCAGGATTTTTTGGTAGACAGTAGAATTCATGATTCCATCTATCACAGCAAGCCTTCCAGGTCCTGAAGCAGCAAAACAACCCCAGACCATCACACTACCACCACCATATTTTACTGTTGGTATGATGTTCTTTTTCTGAAATGCTGTGTTACTTTTACGCCAGATGTAACGGGACACGCACCTTCCAAAAAGTTCAACTTTTGTCTCGTCGGTCCACAAGGTATTTTCCCAAAAGTCTTGGCAATCATTGAGATGTTTTTTTAGCAAAATTGAGACGAGCCTTAATGTTCTTTTTGCTTAAAAGTGGTTTGCGCCTTGGAAATCTGCCATGCAGGCCGTTTTTGCCCAGTCTCTTTCTCATGGTGGAGTCGTGAACACTGACCTTAATTGAGGCAAGTGAGGCCTGCAGTTCTTTAGATGTTGTCCTGGGGTCTTTTGTGGCCTCGCGGATGAGTTGTCTCTGCGCTCTTGGGGTAATTTTGGTCGGCCGGCCACTCCTGGGAAGGTTCACCACTGTTCCATGTTTTTGCCATTTGTGGATAATGGCTCTCACTGTGGTTCACTGGAGTCCCAAAGCTTTAGAAATGGCTTTATAACCTTTACCAGACTGATAGATCTTAATTACTTTTGTTCTCATTTGTTCCTGAATTTCTTTGAATCTTGGCATGATGTCTAGCTTTTGAGGTGCTTTTGGTCTACTTCTCTGTGTCAGGTAGCTCCTATTTAAGTGATTTCTTGATTGAAACAGGTGTGGCAGTAATCAGGCCTGGGGGTGACTACAGAAATTGAACTCGGGTGTGATAAACCACAGTTAAGTTATTTTTTAACAAGGGGGGCAATCACTTTTTCACACAGGGCCATGTAGATTTGGAGTGTTTTTTCTCATTTAATAGACGTAAACCTTCATTTAAAAACTTAATTTTGTGTTCAATTATGTTATCTTTGACTAATAGTTAACGGTTTTTGATGAGCAAAAACATTTAAGTGTGACAAACATGCAAAAGAATAAGAAATCGGGAAGGGGGCAAATAGTTTTTCACACCACTGTAGGTCTCCTTGGTGGGTTTCCTCCGGGTACTCCGGTTTCCTCCCACAGTCCAAAGACATGTAGGTTAGGTTAATTGACATTCCAAATTGCCCGTAGTGTGTGAATGTGTGTGTGTATGTGAGTATGTGTGTGCCCTGCGATGGATTGGCACCCTGTCCAGAGTGTACCCCGCCTAGTGCCCGAAGTCTCCTGGGATAGGCTCCAGGCCCCCGCGACCCTGTATATAAGGATAAAGCGGTACAGAAAATGAATGAATGAATGAATAATAGGTCTCATTTTTAGGCATATAAAACATCAGATAAACAATAATACTGTATATAACGTTTTTCATTCTACTATTACTCATCGTCTCTATGCCTTTATCCTATATTCAGGGTTGCGGAGGGCCTGGATCCTATCCCAGGAGACTTAGGGCACGAGGTGGGGTACACCCTGGACAGGGTGTCAATCCATCACAGGGCACACACACACACACATACATTCACTCACTGTAGGCAAATTGGGAATGCCAATTAGCCTAACCTGCATGTCTTTGGACTGTGGGAGGAAACCGGAGTACCTAGAGGAAACCCACCAAGCACGGGGAAATTCACCCTGCTATTATTCAATACAAATAAAGAAAAATAAAGAAAGAATGTGGGCAATACTAAATATCTCCATGATTCACACTCACTCATTGTCTATTCCGCTTTTTCCTGTATTCAGGGTTACGGGGACCTGGAGCCCAGGAGTCAGGGTACACCCTGGACAGGGTGCAAATCTATCACAGGGCACACACACATAAACTCAAACTTACACACTCATTCACACACTACGGGAAATTTGGGAATGCCAATTAGCCTAATCTGCAGGTCTTTGGACTGTGGAGAAAATGGCTCAGGTTACTTTGCTGTAACCCTGTTCCCTGAAAAGGCGGGTACAAGATGCTGCGTGAAAACGCTATTGGAACATCACTTTGTTCTACTGGTTGTGAAGCATGTGTGTATCAAACACGCCTAACCTCATTCAGGTGACATCATCTGATGAGGGGCACCTGCAGGTTGTAAATAGGAGTGAACCGGAAACATGAAAACGTATAACAAGAATACGAAGGCCACCGCACTCCAAGTGTCTGGACCCCCAGGGTTGTGCACAATAGCCAAAGAGGTCTCAGACATAACTTTGGGATGCTGACTCAAGGACCTGTGAGCCCGGAGCAACATGGACATTCAAACTATAGAATCTGGCAAATGTGTGCGGGGAGGACCAACCTGCCGCATCACACACTTATTGCAAGGGGACACGTCTTGCCAGAGCAATTGAGTGACTTACGCCACTGGCTAGTGAGGTGGACGTAAACCTGAAGAGCACGTAGTGGACACAGTAAGTGAAGTCTTTCCTACTCCGGCACTGTAAAAGGCGGAGGACAGAAGGTTTCAAGAACAACTGGGTGCATGGTTGAGAATGGAATTCAGAAGATAGTTCGGATGAGGATGCAGAATAGCTTTGACTAGCCCAGGGGCAAATAAAGGGTGCTTTCCCACAGAAACCCCCTCAGTCAGAACATGACAAGCCCAAATGGCGGCTGCGTACGTTCATATGGTACTAGGGCATAAGCCAAGGACAACTTTTTTTGTAGAAACTCTGGCACTGAAACAATTTGGCAGTGGACTGAGTCTACAGGCTTTGCCATGCACCAAATTTCAAATACACTCCATTTGAGGGCATACGTTCTTCTCGTGGAGGGAGCCCTAGCACTTAGTATAGTTTCAATTATGCTGGCTGGAAGACCAGTATCTCTTAATTGGTCCCCCTCAGGGGCCAGATGTGAAGGTTACAGAGCTCGGGGTGGGGATGAAATATTGTCCCCTGCGCTTGAGACAGAAGATCCCTCCTTACTGGAATCACTCACGGTGAGCCGTCGAGGTGAGATATTAGATCCAAGAACCACACTCTGGTTGGACAACGGGGAGTTATCAATAAGAGGTGCAAACCCTGTTGACGGACCTTCGCCAGGACTCCCGGTAGCAGGGCTATCAGAGTAAATGCATAAAGATGTAATCTGGGCCACGTTTGGGCCATCGCGTCCAGACCCAGGGGAGCTGGAGTAGTCAGAGAGTAGTAAAGGGGACATTGTGCTGTCTCTTGTGAGGCACAGAGGTCCACCTCTGCTACATAAAATCTTTCCCAGATTTGACTGACTACTTCGGGGTGGAGTTTCCATTCCCCTTGCCTTGGACAGCAAGTCTGTTCCCACATTCATATGCCCCAGAATGTAAATCTCCCTGAGGGGCAGGAGCTTGTCCTGTGCCCAAAGCAGAAAATGGTGCACTAGCTTGTTCAAGCGGCACTAGGACATGGTATCCTCACAACTGCTCGAGGAAGTATTTCAAGGCCAGAAATAGAGTCATCATTTCGAGGCAATTGATGTGCCATGCGAGAAGATGATCTCTCCAGATCCCTTGGGCTGGATGGCCATCAAAGACTGCATCCCAGCCCATGAGGGAAGTGTCTGTCGTTAGCACCTTTTGACGACAAGACGGACCTAGAGTGGGACCCAAAGTCAGAAACTGGGGTCTGAACCACATATAAAGAGTATGAAGCCCCTGGTGCATAACCCTTATTTGCTTCTGGGGATTGACCCTTGATTAAAATACCCTGGCGCTTAGCCACAACTGATCTCATGCACAGAAGGCCCAAGGGTATCACCTTGGATGCAGCTGCCATGAGAACTAAAACACTCTGAATGTAATGAAGAATCACTTTCTGTCCTAGCCTGATTTCCTTTAGGGTATTGAGAATGGATTCGACACGCGCAGGAGACAGCTGTGCCTGCATTGCGATCGAATTCCATATGACACCCAAATACGTTGTCCTCTGAGCAGGAAAGGGAACGCCTCTCCTGGCGTTGAGTCTCAATTCTAAAGAATGGAGGTGAGCTAGGACAACATCTCAATGTCTAGCTAGCTGCTAAGACTGAGCCAGGATCAGTCAGTCATCTATATAATTAAAAATACAGATGCCCTAGAATCATGGAGCCAGTGCTACATCCGTGCATTTTATATACAGTATGTGCAGGGTGACAGGACTAGGCCAATTTGAAGGACCTCAGGAAGCTCCTGTGTTGTGACAATATTTGTGTATGAAAATATGCGTCCTTCAGGTTGATTGTCACAAAGCAATGCTCTAATTGGATTTGAGAAACTATGGGAAGCCAAACACATCAAAAGTGTGCCGAAACCGTGGCCACCCGATTGAGCCGCTCTGGGCCGATCAAATATCTACGCGGCCCAGTGGACAGCGCAGCGCGACCATCTGGATAGGGCAGAGATGATCTGGTTTATATGCGCGGCCCGGTGGATCAACTTGTGGACCAACTTGAGCAGTGCTGCTCGAATCACAAACCTGTGCGACCCACTGGCCAGCGCTGCGCGACTCTGATATAAATAGACCCCGCCCACCATCATATTACATTTTATCCACAATTTCCCGCTGTAGTTTAGAGTGCACAAAGTGGAAGCAGTTTTTTTTTCATACTTAGGCTATAATGATATTGGCAGACATTATGAAGTGGAACTTTATTAAATTTATTATGTTTATTTTTCCTTTATGTGCTTTATTTTTCCTTTCCTGCAGTGTTTGATGACAATTTATTTAAAATGTCAGGACTGTTTAATATTGTTTCCACCTTGCCATGCCTGGTTTGTACGTGTGCATCCCAGCGGGGTAAAATGTAATATGGTGGTGGGCGGGGTCTATTTCTATCAGAGTCGCACACCGCGGCCCAGGTCGCGCAGGTTTGTGATTCGATTCCGCCCAGAGCGGCTCAATCGGGTGGCCCAGTTTCGTCCCACTTTTGATGTGTTTGGCTTCCAATAAGAAGCAATAATTTTGGCTGTCAACATTTTGATGGTCAGCCCACGAAGATGTAAAATTGGATGCAACCCCTCCGTCTCTTTTGGAAACCAGGAAATACTGACTTTAAAAAAGAGTTTAAAATCTTCCGTCATGTTTGATCATACACATAAGTGTAGTACATCATTTGAATCTGTAAAGGGTCTACTTTTATTCATGTATACTCACAATATCCACAAAACTTTTGTAAAATAAACAAAATAAACAGGGTGCACTTTCAGCCGTCTCAGTCTCCGCAAAAATCTTTTTGAAACACGCCACTAAAATTAACTGAAACTCCGCGAATACTGCAGAGACAGACATGAGAAATATATCTATAGAAAGCTTAAAGGGTCTACTTTTAAATGATGCAAGTCACATATATTCTCCGTTTATGTAATCCATATGAAACCAAGGAGAGGCACAGAATTTGTGTTGCACTTCATTATCTGCTAATGACCCGAGGCAGGACACGCCCACACGCCATTCACACGGAAAACAGTCCGGGTACTTTACATACAAGGACACGCCCCCCCCCCACCCCCCGGACACCGACACGAAAACGCACACACACACACACAAAGACCGGTTAGAAAACATAGAGTTTACACACAGGTTCAGTGAGTTTTTCTGCATGTTTGGAAGATGGCACGTGCTACACAGCCAAGGAAGCTCTTCAGAATGTTCAGAAACACCAGTGGGAGGAGTTTACATTTACCTCAGAAGAAGACTGTGATTTTGAAGAGAGAACAGATCCAGCAGAGGACATTCAAGCAAGCTGCTATGACAATGGGTTATTAAATGTTATATAACTCTTATTCTGATCATATTAAACTAATATTATATTTTCCTCACTTCAGCTAGCTCTTGTCAGCTTGTCCTCACTTCAGCTAGCTCTTGTCAGCTTTTTCCATTGTTTAGATAAATCATGCTAGCACAAACATGTCATTTCCCGGTGGCTTAGCTAATGTCTTATGGAGTTTACAGATGTTTATAAATGTTCGATTGTATTCCACCTCATTTTGGATAGCTTTAGATTATGGTTGCTAATATATATTTGGCTCCGTTTTGGTTAGCTTATAACACTGCTATCGGTAATGTTATTTAGCACAAACAAGCTAGCTCCAGTTGCCTAAAATACTGCCTTCTGTAGCTAAGAGATGTTTATGAATATTTCTGTGGTGTAAATGTACAAATACCTGCTTAGGTGTAAATGTTTAGAATGTGTTAAAATATGTGTGTAAAGCATGTCCAGTGAATGGTGTTTGCTAATGTCTCAGGTGTAAATGTTTGAGATGCACTACATGCTCTGTGGTCCATCAACAGATATTTGTCCATCCTATTGTCCATCAACACATACAGAAGGGCACAAAAATTTATCCACACTTTCACAATTGTTATCTATGGCCTTTTTTAAAACTCAAATTGAATTATGGCAGCAGTGTGTAGTATTATCTTTCCTCTAAAAATGTCAGTTACAGTTGTATTCTTTTGCATGTTTGTCACACTTAAATGTTTCTGCTCATCAAAAACCGTTAACTATTAGTCAAAGATAACATACTGTAATTGAACACAAAATGCAGTTTTTAAATGAAGGTTTACCTTATTAAGGGAGAAAAAAAACTCCAAATCTACATGTCCCTGTGTGAAAAAGTGATTGCCCCCCTGGTTAAAAAATAACTTAACTGTGGTTTATCACACCTGAGTTCAATTTCTGTAGTCACCCCCAGGCCTGATTTCTGCCACACCTGTTTCAATCAAGAAATCACTTACTGTAAATAGGCGCTACCTGACACAGAGAAGTAGACCAAAAGCACCTCAAAAGCTAGACATCATGCCAAGATCCAAAGAAATTCAGGAACAAATGAGAACAAAAATAATCGAGATCTATCAGTCTGGAAAAGGTTATAAAGCCATTTCTAAAGCTTTGGGACTCCAGCGAACCACATGAGAGCCATTATCCACAAATGGCAAAAACATGGAACAGTGGTGAACCTTCCCAGGAGTGGCCGGCCGACCAAAATTACCCCAAGAGCGCAGAGACAACTCATCCGAGAGGCCACAAAAGACCCCAGGACAACATCTACAGAACTGCAGGCCTCACTTGACACAATTAAGGTCAGTGTTCACGACTCCACCATAAGAAAGAGACTGGGCAAAAACGGCCTGCATGGCAGATTTCCAAGGCGCAAACCACTTTTAAGCAAAAAGAACATTAAGGCTCGTCTCAATTTTGCTAAAAAACATCTCAATGATTGCCAAGACTTTTGGGAAAATACCTTGTGGACCGACAAGACAAATGTTGAACTTTTTGGAAGGTGCGTGTCCCGTTACATCTGGCGTAAAAGTAACACAGCATTTCAGAAAAAGAATATCATACCAACAGTAAAATATTGTCGTGGTAGTGTGATGGTCTGGGGTTGTTTTGCCGCTTCAGGACCTGGAAGGCTTGCTGTGATAGATGGAACCATGAATTCTACTGTCTACCAAAAAATCCTGAAGGAGAATGTCCGGGTATCTGTTCGTCAACTCAAGCTGAAGCAATCTTGGGTGCTGCAGCAGGACAATGACTCAAAACACACCAGCAAATCCACCTCTGAATGGCTGAAGAAAAACAAAATGAAGACTTTGGAGTGGCCTAGTCAAAGTCCTGACCTGAATCCTATTGAGATGTTGTGGCATGACCTTAAAAAGGGGGTTCATGCTAGAAAACCCTCAAATAAAGCTGAATTACAACAATTCTGCAAAGATGAGTGGGCCAAAATTCCTCCAGAGCGCTGTAAAAGACTCGTTGCAAGTTATCGCAAACGCTTGATTGCAGTTATTGCTGCTAAGGGTGGCCCAACCAGTTATTAGGTTCAGGGGGCAATTACTTTTTCACTCAGGGCCATGTAGGTTTGGATTTTTTTTCTCCCTAAATAATAAAACCACTCATTTAAAAACTGCATTTTGTGTTTACTTGTGTTATCTTTGACTAATAGTTAAATGTGTTTGATTATCAGAAACATTTTGTGTGACAAACATGCAAAAGAATAAGAAATCAGGAGGGGGGGCAAATAGTTTTTCACACCACTGTATGTCACCACCATTGATGCTGTCATGTGACCTACAGAAGACAGGTGTATATTTTTCATATTGAAGTGTGGATACATTTTTGGGCCTCTCTTTATATATTGTGCGTCCATTTACTCTGAACAGTATAGGCTAACATTTTTTTTATTTATTTGTTTTTAGGAATGTGTCTGCATCACCCTTGCCTTCACCAGGACCTCACATATGGACCCTTGTATTTGTGAAGTTGATGGATTTGATTGATAATTATCTTTCATCCATTCTGCTTATACAGTAGACATTGTGAAGATGAGGATGAAATTACAACGTACCTTGACTACAAAGACATTTCCATGCTCTGCACCTGTGACTGCGTACAACCACACATGGGGGTTGATCTCTCTGATCAGCTATTATAGTACTACACTGCGCAGCACAAAACAATGAAGTAGTACAAAGATTTTTCTACACTTCTTGGAAATTGCTGCCACCAGTGCTTACCCTGCATGTATGTTTTTTTTTTTTTTTTTTTTATCCCTGAATGTCCGTCTTTTTTCAGTTTTTATTTTGGTTTGCACCATTTTACCCTGAATGTTGTTTGCACTTATTGCACTTTTTTATTTTTGCATTTATTTTGAACTGTTCCTGTAATCCTGCAAGTGAATCTTAAGTTATTCTAAATAAACCACAAACAAAGAAATATGTTTCTGTCCTCAAAATATTTTCTTGTAACACTTTCCTCTGTCCCATACCTGACTGAAAGGGGTAATGATACAGCTCATTATGCAGGTCTTTGTCTTCTCTGGTGTGAATTACAGAATTATTCAAAGATATTAGTCGAACGAAGTTGTTACGAAGATGTTAGTCTACACGGCTTCATGGGGTGTGTGGTTTTTTCAGGGAGGATGAGCTCCCAGGAGAGAGATAGCTCGCAAGCGTCTCTTCAATCTGCGGCATCATCATATAAAACCACGAATTTGCATCAATGACATTCGAATAAATCGATGTCAATAGCACAAAAATTTAATAGGTCTTATTCCATGAATGAGTTAACTCATCATGGAGGCCGCCAAAGAAGTGGAGAGACCATCGTTGAGGCCCCTCCCCCGGCCACCCGACCACCCGTCTAACTTTGGGCGCTTGAGGGATTTTTTTCCTTTTCACTCCTGCGGCCAGTCGAGGTGCAATTGTTCGACCGCATGTTTTTTTTGTTTTTTTGTTTTTTACTACTTCCGCGGAAGCCAGAGAGGAAGTCTCTTCTGCCCATTCACAAGAATGCCGGAGCGTCCTTGAGAAATGGATGCTAAAGCTTTCTGATCCGGTGAGAGCGCGAGAGAAAGGGAGAATTCCGTCTCATGCACGTCTGCCAGATCAGCACGTGAACCCCAGGAATGCACCGCGGCTCGTGGTTACGTTTTATAGAATATTTAATTTATATCGCCTTCCGAAAGAAAATTGTCACACGGAGGCACGCTTCTCCTATCAAACCCTGCCATATTGGTGAGTTATCTAACACTTTCTTTTTTTTTTTTTTGTATATTTTGTAACAGGTTCGACCCTATGTGCACGGGCGGCACCATGAAACACGGACACGAGGCAAGGTCTTACAGGAAAAAGGGTAATTTATTCAGAAAAATGGGGAAGGAAAGGGTTAAAGGGGGGAGGATGGAAAGAAAGGGAAGGGAAGGTGATGCATGTGCAGGTCTGGTTGACAGTTGCCCCGCTGGCATGTGGACACAGGTAAGTGGTGAAGGTGGGCAGAGTGGCGACTTTGGAGCATGCGGAGGTAGCGCTTCTGCACGCTCCCATGACGGCGACCTCTCCCGCTTGGCTCTCTCAAGCCAAGACCAGCCCCTCCCAGCTCACTCTGGGCGCAGCCTCAGGCGGGAGTCTCTCCTGGACGTCCGTCAGCTGGACGGCTTTCCCAGCTGGGATCGTGGGCCCTAACGCAGTCCTCTCTGCGGCCTTTTCCACTTTGGCGGCAGGGATGCGAAGGCAGGTTCAACGCAGAAGTGAAGGTGCTGTCCTCTCACGGAGATCAAAGGGCGGCATTCCCCTTTTTAAAGTCTCTGGGGCGCATCACATTGCCCCGCTCGTGTGCCACTGTCTTTTAATGCATCCACCGCATAGAAAATCCAGCTTGCCAATAGTCAGGCCCCGAGCTACACTCCCCGCTGTGTTTTATAGCGCAGAGAGACGCCCGGGATCATTAAAGGCGATAGCTCACCAGCCGTGCCTGATTCCGCGGCCCTGCTCCTTCAAATACCAAAAGGGGGCCACCTAGTGAGCGAGGAGTGAGCGAGGATCGATAGTAATTTGGGCGCATGCCGTGACAATTTGCTTGCACACACATACGTGCAAAAACAATGCAGTCCTTGAAGACCTGAAGATGTTTCCGGTTCACTCCTATTTATAATCTGCAGGTGCACCTCATCAGGTGACGTTACCTGACCGAGGTTGTATAAGCCAAAATTTGGCGTGTTTGACATACACATGCTTCACAACCAGTGCACTCCAGTTTCACGGAGCATCGAGTGTGGCTTTTGAAAGGGAACTGGAGTACCCGGAGGAAACCCACCAAGCATGGCAAGAGTCACCATGGTATTAATAAATAAATATTGCTATTTAATAAAAATAAAGAGGAAAATGTGGGCAATACTAAATGCCCCCATGATTCAATAGTTTGTAAATCCATCCTTAGCAGCAGTAATTTGAAGTAATCATTTTCTCTATGACTTTATCAGTCTCTAACCTCATTGTGATGGAATTTCGCTCCATTCTTCTTTACAACATTGCTTCAGGTCATTGAGAGTATTTGGGCATTCACACTTATGCACAGATCTCTTAAGTGCCCCCATAGCATTTTTGGGTTGAGGTCTGGACTTTAACTAGACCATTCCAAAAGCTTGATTCTTTTATTTTCCAACCATTCTGAAGTGTTTTTCAGATCATTGCCATGCTTCATTATTAAATTTCAACCAAGTTTTAGTTGACAGACAGATAGCCTGATATTTCCCTCTAGAATACTCTGGTATACAGAGGAGTTCATGGTCTTTTCAGTGACTGCAAGGCACTACGGTCCTGCAGCTGAAAAAAAAATCCACAATCATCACCCTCCACCGCCATTTTTTACATGTAACATTAACATTTTCATTAACATGTGAGATTTCCAGTTCTTGCTTTTTAAAAATATATATATTTCTCTTAGAATTGCATTGTCTGAACATGCTGAATATCTTGGGAAATCTGCTTTTGGGAAGATTGGCAATCGTCTTTCTTACTGTAGAACATTAAACTCCAAATTGTTTGGAAATTGTTTTTTATAAACTTTTCCGGATTTATGTGCAATAATATTTGCTTCTCTATAGTATTTTCCTCTTGGAATTGAATACTCACATCAGAATGCAGCAGACAAGCAAGCTGCCAAAAATTGGTAAGGAAACCTTGTTTCTTCAATGGAGTCTAAATTTGCTGGAGATGGAGGTTAAGATGAGATTTAGATGAAAAAAGTCAGCTTATCCTGTAGATGATATTCAGAATATTTGAAATAAATTTTCTTTACAATGTATTTGATAATTCTTAACTCCTAACCTGACATCCAATATGCTTTATATGTGAATGATTGTCTCAATATTTTGAAACGTTCTGGCCAAGTTTATATTATAATAAACAGACTAGAATAAATTGGCATCAGTTGGCTCAAATGGTACAATGCAGTGTTCAACAAGGTTCTTCTCTATGCCCATTACTGCTTTCTCCTTTTGGGCCCCTTGGGCATGCCCCTTAGCATAATGTGAAAATGTTATTATTATTAATAAATAAATGCAATGTACAGGATAAACATACTATAGGCTTGTAGAACATTATTTATGAAACCGGAGCTGTATTGCAGTATTGTCTTACATGAGCAATGTTAAAAGGAGAAATAAATATGTAATTGCAGTTCACTCTGCTTTTGTTTAGTCATTTTTGTTTCTCCCTGTTTTGCACTGATACAATTTCTGTTGTGATGATGCAATGCAAAATAACATGCAATCCCTGAAGTGTTCAATCAGTGGATATAAACAGGTTGTCTATTTTCTGGAGCAACGACCAATTATTAAATTTTAATGAGCTGTAACATTTGTGCAAGGTCCCAAGTGATAAAAAAAATCCATGATTGGGACAGCACTGAGTTTTGGATTTCTGGTAAGCTAGTAATGAAAGATAATTCATTCTTGAATTGTTTCACTTCATGTGTATTGATTTTACAGTCTATAAAATTGTCACTTAAATTATGAAAAAATGCCCATCTAATTTTTTTTAAATACAAATTTTGTTATATTTGTTTATCATGTCTGCAACATAGTGTTGCATTCTGTAATGTTAATGAATTCATATTTTTAGCTTATATTTGGAAATGGTGAAATGCAACCATGGGGGGGGGGGGGGGGGGCGCAATCCAGTGTATTCTTGTGCCAGTCCCAAGTCTGGATAAATGCAGAGGGTTGTGTCAGGAAGGGCATCCGACGTAAAACATTTGCCAAATCAATGATGTGAATCAGAAATATCATTTCCATACCGGATCGGTCGTGGCCCGGGTTAACAACGACCGCCACTGGTGCTGTTGACTTACAGGGTACCGGTGGAAATTGGGCTACTGTTGGTCGAAGAAGGAGAGGAGGAAGGCGTGTTTGAAAGCAGAGAGAGAAGACGAAAGGCAAGAGTATAGGAGTGAAGGTAGGGACCTTGAATGTTGGGACCATGACAGGGAAGGGAAGAGAGTTGGTTGATACTGTATGATGCAGAGAAGGAAGGTGGATATACTGTGTGTTCAGGAGACCAGGTGGAAAGGTAGCAAAGCTAGAAGCTTAGGATCAGGGTTCAAATTCTTTTACCATGGTGTGGATAGGAAAAGAAATGGAGTAGGAGTTATTCTGAAAGAGGAGTTTGTAAGGAATGTCCTAGAGGAGAAGAGAGTATCAGATAGGGTGATGAGCCTGAAGCTGGAAATTGATGGTGTGATGTTCAATGTTGTTAGTGGTTATGCTCCACAGGTAGGATGTGTGTTAGAAGAGAAGGAGAAATTCTGGAGTGAGATAGATGAAGTGATGCAGAGCATCCCCAGAGGTGAGAGAGTTGTGATTGGGGCAGACTTCAATGGACATGTTGGGGAAGGGAACAGAGGGGATGAAAATGTGATGGGCAGGTTTGGTCTTGAGGACAGGAATGTAGAAGGACAGATGCTGGTGGACTTTGCAAAGAGGATGGAAATGGCAGTAGTAAATACTTTCTTCCAGAAGAGGCAGGAACATAGGGTGACATATAAGAGCGGAGGCAGAAGCACTCAGGTGGACTACATCTTGTGTCGACGTTGTAATCTGAAAGAGATCAGTGACTGCAAGGTGTTGGTAGGGGAGAGTGTAGCCAGACAACACAGAATGGTGGTGTGTAAAATAACCCTGGTGGTGAGGAAGGTGAAGAGGACAAAGGCAGAGAAGAGGACAAAGGCAGAGCAGAGGACAAAGTGGTGGAAGCTGAGAAAGGAAGAATCTTGTGTAGTCTTTAGGGAGGAGTTGAGAAAAGCTATGGGTGGTCAGGAGGTGCTTTCAGTTGACTGGACAACTATAGCCAATGTGATCAGGGAGACAGGTAAGAGGGTACTTGGTGTATCATCAGGTAAGGTAAAAGGGGAAAAGGAGACTTGGTAGTGGAATGAGGAAGTCCAGGAGTGTATACAGGGAAAGAGGCTAGCTAAGAAGAAGTGGGACACTGAGAGGACTGAAGAGAGTAGACAGGAGTACAGGGAGATGCACCGTAAGGTGAAGGTAGAAGTGGCAAAGGCCAAACAAAGAGCATATGAGGACTTGTATGCTAGGCTGGACAGTAAGGAGGGGGAGGTGGATCTGTACAGGTTGGCGAGGCAAAGAGATAGAGATGGGAAGGATGTGCAGCAGGTTTGAGTGATTAAAGATAGAGATGGAAATGTACTGACAGATGCCAGGAGGGGGATGGGAAGATGGAAGGAGTACTTTGAGGAGTTGATGAATGAGGAAAACGAAAGAGAACAAAGAGTAGAAGAGGTGACTGTTGTGGAGCAGGAAGTAGCAAATATTAGTAAAAGTGAGGTGAGAAGGGCGTTGAAGAGGATGAAGAGTGGAAAGGCTGTTGGTCCTGATGACATACCTGTGGAGGTATGATAGTGCTTAGGAAAGGTGGCAGTAGAGTTTCTGACTAGTTTGTTTAACGAGATCTTGGAGAATGAGAGGATTCCAGAGGAATGGGGGAGAAATGTATTGGTGATGATTTTTAAGAACAAGAGAGATGTGCAGAGCTGTTGAAATTACAGAGGTATAAAGCTAATGAGCCATACAATGAAGCTCTGGGAAAGAGTAATGGAAGCTAGGTTAAGTGCAGAGGTTTGAGAATTTGTGAGCAGCAATATGGTTTTATGCCTAGAAAGAGGACATCAGATGCCTTATTTGGTTTGAGGATGCTGGTGGAGAAGTACAGAGAAGCTATGGGAACCATTTTGTCACGTGGCCGGTCGTGAAGCGTGCTGTGAAAACACGGCAAGTTTTTGGCTATATATAGCCTCGACCAGGTGACGTCATCTGATCAGATGCAGGTGGAGGCTATAAATACAGGTGAGCCGGCAACAAATCTCAGATCATTTGTCTTCAATGCCTTGTTGTGAGCGTGTTGTGTTTAAACCAGCAAAATAAGAAGGTATTTAACTCACCAATATGGCGAGTTTAAACCAGATATCCCTCCTTGTGTGATAATCCATATCGGAGTGCGATCTCTACACTGCTACGACTAGTGCTGAGCGCGTCGCGCATTCCTGGCTTAAAACTCGTGCATCTGACAGAGCTGCGGCAGACGGAGGTAAGCGCCCCCCTTTCTTCCGCGTTCTCATCACGAGGATTCCTCTCTTGCTTAGCGGAGATGAAAATAGCCTTAAGCACTTTAAAAAAATAAAAAAAAAACCAGTAGACGACAGCTTCTGTCGGGTGGCCGGAGCCTCAACGACGCTCCCCCCCGCCCCCTTAGCTCTCTCCATATGAGTTAACCCTTTCATGGAGTAAGCTGTATTCATCCCGTGTATTTCCTGCCATCGATTTATTTATTTATTTAAATATAGTTGATGTGGAAACACGGGGTTATATGATGACGTACAGATAGTAGAGACGCTTCACAGGCTATCTCTCTCCTGGGACATCATCCTCCCTTGTAAGCTTATACTTCCTTTCTAGCTGTGTAGACTTTTATCTTCCCTGGAGGGAAAAGCTTTTCACGCAGTAGGTCAGCTTGGTTCTCCACTGCACACCAGGGCGGTTTTGCAGGCCTACCAGGCTGACCTGCCGAGAGACTTAAGTACTGCCGGGGCTCTTCAAGATAAGGCATATTGGAATTATGCCGAGCTACAGACTTGTCTCTTCATGCAACAAAGCAGACGGCTCATGTTATTGGTCATTTTATGGCTGCTACGGTTTTCGCAGGAGGCACCTGTGGCTAAATCTCAGGCGCATCAAGGATAGGATTGTGCATTTCTCCTTAATGCCCCTATCTCGCCTTCTGGCCTGTTACACGATGTCGTTGACTCAGCCGCCACTAGGTTCTGGGGCGAATTTATACGAACAAGCTTTTGGGGAATTCCCTCCCTGCCGTGCTCAAGAGTCGGGATTGTCGGCCACCCAGTCTCGACCGGGTCTGATTCTTGCGAGGCGTAATCACAAGGAGTTTTTTTTTTTTTTTTTTTTGGACCCGGGCACCTCCTCGTAAAGATTGGGGTGCGCCGCATTGCACTATCTGCCCCAGGAGGTCAGACTTATTTAAAAAAAAAAAAAAAAAAAATATATATATATATATATATATATATATATATATATATATATATAAATATATATATATATATATATATATGTAAAATAAAATAAATGCGGGTGGCCCCCCAATAGGGAGAGGCACCCAGAATTCCTTTCAAACAAATAAGTGTTCTCCCTGGCACCCCCAGGAGGTCGGTGTTCTTGCTCCGCCACCACTGGTGTTTCGGGCAACACCAGTCTCCAATAGGCTGTTAGTTCTTCGGTTTTTCCTGCCATGTTTCAGGATGCCAAACATCTAACCGCCCCCCCCCACCCCCGTTTAACCAAGCCGCAGAAACTTTTGCCCTTTTCTGAGAAACTGGTAGCGTGGAAGCTACTGCCAAGTATATCTCCTTGGGCACTAAGCACTGGAGAGAGGAACTACAGGATTCAGTTCTCACTTCACCCTCTGTGTTTTCAATGGCATGGTCTCCACTTCCATGAACCAGAAAGTGCGCATCTGCTGACAAAGCTGCCAGGGAAGGGGGCCATGGAACATGTTCCCCCACCAGACAGTGAGTCAGGCTACTACAGCCGGTATTCTTGGTTCCCAAGAGGAACGGGGGCTGCGTCCAATTTTTCAGATTCTGCGGGCTCTCCCGCTATCTGAAAATCAATGAATACAGTTCAAATGTTGACTGTCAAGGTGATTGCTCTCAACCCTACCAAGCAATTGATTTCTGACAATCGATTTAAGGATGCTTACTTTCATACAGAAACATTGCTACAACACAGGAAGATCCTGAGGTTCGCTTTCGGGGGCGAAGCTTACCAGTATCGGGTCCTTCCATTGGTCTAGCTCACCCGCACATATACAAAATGCACGGATTTAGCCCTGGTTCTTACGGGCATCCGGTGGCTAGTGCTTAGACATCAGCATGTCGTCCTAGCTCATCTCTGTTCTCAGGATTGAGACCCAATGCCACGAAAGCGTGCTCTTTCCTGTTCAGAGGACAACACATTGGGTGCCATATGGGATTCGATCGTAAGCGGGCACAGCTGTCTCCCGCTCGTGTCGAACCCATTCTCAACACCCTCAAGGAAAACAAGCTAGACCAGAGAGTGACCATCACTTTCAGACATCCTAGCTCTCATGGCAGCTGTATCCACGGTGACACCTTTGGGCCTTCTGCACATGATAGCATTCCAAGTTGTGGCTAAGAACCAGGGGATTTCACTAGGGCCAATCCCCAATATGGGTTACGCGCCAGGTGCTTCGTACCCTTTCTATGTGGTTCAGACCCCGGTCTCTACTCTGGATTCCACTCTAAGTTCATCTTGTCATCGCTAGGCTAACGACAGATGCTTCCCAGACTGGGGTGCGGTCTCAGATGACCGTCCAGCCCAAGGGAGCTGGAAAGGCTATCTTCTCGCATGGCACATCAATTGCCTCAAGATGATGGCTCTATTTCTGGCCCTAAAGCACTTCCTCCAGCAGTTGAGAGGCTGCCATGTCCTAGTGCGTTGGACAACACTATGGCAGTCTCATATATTATCGCCAGGGCAGACTGTGCTTGCGCCGCTAACAGCTAGCGCACCAGGTTCCTGTCCCTCAGGGCGATTTACATTTCAGCATGGATGCGGGAGCAGTAGTACTGTCCAGTCTATCTCTGACACACGGGGAATGGGAACCCCACTCCGAAGTAGTCAGGGGGAGATTTTCATGTAGCAAGGCGGACCTCTTGCCTTCCAAGATATGCTTCGCCTTTTACTGCTCTTCAGATTTACGTCCACCACATCAGCTAGTGGCGTAGGTCAGAGCAGCTTCTACAGGTTTTGGATGAGAGATGCTATTGCCCTCTCCTATGAGGCGCGTGGGCTCACTTCGCCTCTAGGAATCAGGGCTCTTTCAACCATGGGGATTGCCTCATCTATTGCATTATCAAGAGGTATTCCCCTGCAGCAAGTATCTGCTAAGCAGGTGAACCCAGTCCACTGCCGAATTGTTTCAGTGCTGGAGTTTCCGTCCTCGCGTCTGTGCCCTAGTACTCTCAGGATGTACGTGACTGCATCCTCTCTCAACTATCTTCCGAGAGCTCTATAAACCCAACAGGCACCCTATTGCTTTTGAAGCCTTCCGTCCTCCGTGCTTACAGCTTCGGAGCAGGAGAGACTTCACTTGCTGTGTCCAGCTTGTGCCCTTCAGATCTACGTCCACTGCATCAGCTAGTGGCGTAGGTCAGAGCAGTTTCTACATGTTCTGGATGAGACATACTATTGCCCTCTCCTATGAGGCGCGTGGGCTCACTTCGCCTCTAGGAATCAGGGCTCTTTCAGCCAAGGGGATTGCCTCATCTATTGCACTAGCAAGAGGTATTCCCCTGCAGCAAGTTTCTGCTAAGCAGGTAAACCCAGTCCACTGCCGAATTGTTTCAGTGCTGGTATTTCCGTCCTCGGGTCTGTGCCCTAGTACTCTCAGGACGTACGTAACTGCATCCTCTCTCAACTATCTTCCGAAAGCTCTATGAACCCAACAGGCACCCTATTGCTTTTGAAGCCTTCTGTCCTCCGCGCTTACAGCTTCGGAGCAGGAGAGACTTCACTTGCTGTGTCCAGCTTGTGCTCTTCAGATTCACATCCACCGCATCAGCTAGTGGCGTATATTGCCCTCTCCTATGAGGCGCGTGGGTTCACTTCACCTCTGAGAAGCAGGGCTCACCCAACCAGGGTGATTGTTCCAGTCTCACCAGCAGGAGGTATCCCCTGCAGTAATTGTGTTGCGCGAAGGGTTGGTCCTCCCCGCACACATTTCTTACATTTATAATCTGGATGTTCATGCTAGGCGGCGCGGTGGGGTAGTGGTTAGTACTGTCGCCTTGCACCTCCAGGGTCCGGGTTCGATTCCCGGCCAGGCTCAATTCCCGTCTCTGTGTGCATGGAGTTTGCATGTTCTCCCCGTGCTTGGTGGGTTTCCTCGGGGTACTCCGGTTTCCTCCCACAGTCCAAAGATATGCTGGTTAGTCTAATTGGCGTTCCTAAATTGCCCGTAGTTAGTGTGTGTATGTATGTGTGTGTGCCTTGCGATGGATTGGCACCCTGTCCAGGGTGTACCCCGCCTAGTGCCCGCAGTCTCCTGTGATAGGCTCCAGGTCCCCTGCGACCCTGAACACAGGATTAAGCGGTATAGAAAATGAATGAATGAATGTTCATGCTACTCCGGGCTCACTGCCACAGAGTTAGCTGCCCAGGTATAGTTCTGAGACCTTCTTGGCTTTGTGCGCACACGCTACACAACCTTGGGGTCCAGACACCTGTAGTGCGGCGGCGTTTGTATTCTCGTTCCCATAGCGTTTTACGCAGCATCGAGTGTAGCCTTGAAAGGGAATGTCTCGGGTTACTTTGCAGTAACCCTGTTCCCTGAAAGGCAGGAACGAGATGCTGCGTCCGAATGCCGCACTACCTTGTGACCGGACGTCCGTTCAGACAAATTAATCTGAGGTTTCTTGCCGGCTCACCTGTATTTATAGCCTCCACCTGCATCTGATCAGATGACGTCACTTGGTCGAGGCTATATATAGCCAAAAACGTTGGCGTGTTTTCACAGTACGCTTCACGACCGGCAACGCGACAAAATGGTTCCCATAGCGTTTTACGCAGCATCTCATTCCCGCCTTTCAGGGAACAGGGTTACTGCAAAGTAAGCCGAGACGATTTAGAGAAAGCGTACGACAGGGTGCCGAGAGAGGAGCTGTGGTGTTGTATGAGGAAGTCTGGAGTGGCAGAGAAGTATGTTAAAGTTGTGCAGGACATGTATGAGAGCTGTAAGACAGTGGTAAGATGTGTTGTAGGTCTGACAGAAGAGTTCAAGGTGAATGTGGGTCTGCATCAAGGATCGGCTCTAAGCCCCTTTTTGTTTGCTATAGTGATGGACAGGATGACAGATGAAGTTAGACAGGAGTCTCCATGAACTATGATGTTTGCAGATGACATTGTGCTTTGTAGTGAGAGCAGGGAACAGGTGGAGGAAAATTTGGAGAGGTGGAGGTACGCTCTGGAAAGCAGAGGAATGAAGGTTAGCCGCTGCAAGACGGAATACATGTGTGTGAATGAGAGGGACCCAAGAGGAACAGTGAGGCTACAAGGAGCAGAGGTAAAGCAGGTGCAGGATTTTAAGTACTCAGGGTCAACGGTCAAGAGCAACGGAGAGTGTTCAAAGGAGGTGAAGAGACGAGTACAGGCAGGTTGGAATGGGTGGAGAAAAGTGTCAGGTGTGTTGTGCGATAAAAGAGTATCAGCAAGAATGAAAGGAAAGGTGTACAGGCATCTCAGGTCGTATCCTCAGAGCCTGCGCAGACCAGCTAGCACCTGTGTTCACTGAGATATTCAACATCTCTCTATCTCAGTCAGTGATCCCCACATGCTTCAAAGAGTCCATCATTGTCATGCCCGAGCCTCCTCAGTCCCGGAGAGAAAGATCCGGCTCGCCGGATTACTGAGCCGTGGCTTTGTCTCCCCGTAGTGTGTCCATGTATGTCATTACTCACCACAATTAACTAACTCAGATCACCTGCGCACACCTCACCTGCCTCCCTATTTAAACCCAGCCGAACCCACACCACACTGTCTGGTCACCGTTGTATCACCACTCACTAACGTGTGTATGTCTTTCTGCTCCCCCAGGTTTGAAGCGGTATCTGCAGGCGAAGTCAGGCGAAGCGAGACAGCTTCGCCGTCCAAGTAATATCCTCTGAGGACACAGAGAAGTTTTGTTTCTTTTTGTTATGTTTTTTCCGAAATGACATTCTTGGTTGAATTTTAGTTCGAGTTTAAACCGCCTGCAGACCGCGCCTGGATATCGGCGTAGTGAACGCCTGGTTAATAATCATTACTGTGAAGAGTCTCTGAGACGTTTTCTTTTGAGGCAAAGCACAAAATAAAGACTATACTTTCCTGCACTTGCGTTGACGTGTGTGTGCTTTATACAGAGTGAGAGAAACATGACAGATGACCAGACCGCTAATCATCGAAACGCAGCAGGAACACCCCTACCGAGGGATACACTGCCCATGAAGGATTACATCCGCCGGCAGCAGGGACAGATGGACAGCCTGGCCCGAGCCATTAATGACTTGGCTCATAGTGTCCGGGACATCGCCACTGGCCAGTCACCCCCCCCGGCGGGGTCCCCGCGCCGCGCACGATCCCCCCCACGAGCAGCGCCCCCGGAACGCTACGCGGGGGACCCCGAGGCATGTAAAAAATTTCTCCTAGCCTGCGAGCTCTATTTCGTGGATTACCCGGACCTGGACGACCAAGGGAAGGTCAGATTCGTCACCCAACGGCTCACAGGGCCAGCCATGGACTGGGCCACGGCAATGTGGAGCGCGGGCGGTCGGGAGACGTGCGACTATGGGCGGTTCTTACGGGCCTTCCGCGCGGTGTTTGACCACCCTGATCAGGGAAGGAGTGGAGAACAACAATCATTGAGAATAAAACAAGGACAAACCACCGTGGCGGAATATGCGGTCCGCTTTAAGATCCTGGCGGCTGAAAGCGAGTGGTGCGAGAAGAGCCTGCTCGCCCGTTTTCGTGATGGACTGCATCCGGACATCCAGCTGGAACTGGCCTGCAGAGATGCAGAGATGGACCTTGATGACAGTATCCAGCTGGCTATTAAACTAGACCAACATCTCCGCAGTCAAAGACGGCAGCCCTCGACAGGGACGGCAGGGGGCAGTCTCAACCCGTGCCAATGCCCCAACCGCCCAAAAAGCCCTACAGAGTCGCACGAGAGATCAGCCGCGGAGCCCATGGACGTGGGCACCTCCCGGCTGTCCGCGCAAGAAAGACGCCGCCGGTTCACGACAGGCTTATGCCTGTATTGCGGAGGAGAAGGACACCTCATAAAGGACTGTGCTATTATACCCAAAGTAACTTCATGCACACCCACACGCACCACGCAGTCATTTTGTGTTGATGCCACCATATCATTTAATGATTATGTTGTGTCTGTTTCCCCCTTAATAGATTCCGGTGTCGGCTGGGAACTTCATCTCACTTTCTCTTCTTTCCTCGCTACACGCTCCCGTGTCAAAGCTTCCAACCCTGATCGCGATTAAAGCTCTGGATGGCAAACCACTAAATCAATCGCCAGTTTATATGCTCTCCATGCCCCTGCGATTAACTTTCCCCGGCCACACAGAGGAGCTACAATTCTATGTGCTCCCTCAGGTGAGTCAGTCCGTCGTTCTGGGCCTCCCATGGCTCTGCGTCCATAACCCTAATTTTGATTGGGCAGCCTCTCGCATCGTATCCTGGTCCCCTCGATGTGCCAAATTCTGCCAACCATCACCGTTAATGGTCCAAACTACTACAGTCGAAAGCCCCCGCGCCCTAGTATCTACCCGCGTGCCATCCGAGTACACCGCATTTTCTGACATGTTTAGTGTTAGGGCAGCTACACGACTTCCCCCTCATCGCCTGTGGGATTGCGCTATTGACCTCCTGCCTGGGAAAGCACCGCCCTGCTCCCGTGTTTACCCGTTGTCCCTGACCGAAACCAGGGCGATGGAGGAATACGTGAGTGAGCCTCTCAGACAGGGGCTCATTAGTCGCTCCACGTCACCCGCGTCGGCTGGTTTCTTTTTCATCGAGAAGAGAGGCGGGGGCCTCAGACCCTGCATTGATTATAGGGGACTCAATGCCATTACAATCAAATATAAGCACCCACTGCCTCTGGTACCAGCCGCGATCGATCTGCTCCGCGGCGCGTCCATCTTCACTAAACTGGACCTCCGCAGCGCTTATAACCTCGTTCGTGTTCGCAAGGGAGACGAGTGGAAGACTGCGTTTAGCACGACATCAGGACATTACCAATATAATGTAATGGCTTATGGACTGGTAAACGCACATGCGGTGTTTCAGGGGTTCATGAATGACGTGTTCCGACATATGTTAAACCGTTATGTTATAGTGTATCTGGATGATATCTTGATATACTCGCGGTCATATCACGAGCACGTTAGTCATGTGACTGCCGTCCTCTGTCGCCTAAGGGAACATGGGCTCTATGCGAAGGCGGAAAAGTGTGAGTTTCACCAAAAGGAGGTCGCATTTTTGGGCTACCGCATAGGGCCACTGGGGGTTCAGATGGACGTCGCCAAGGTCAGTTCGGTTCTACAATGGCCGGAACCCACCTCAGTGAAGGCGCTACAAAGTTTCCTTGGGTTTGCCAATTTTTACCGACGCTTTATAAGGGGCTACAGTACGTTGGCAGCACCGCTCACCAATTTATTAAAAGGGAAACCAAAGCGCTTAGCCACCTTCACGCTGGAAGCGCGTCACGCTTTTCAGCGTCTAAAACAAGCATTTACATCAGCGCCTATATTAAAACTTCCCGACCCTAGTAAGCCCTTCGTAGTGGAGGTCGACGCGTCGGAGGTAGGACTAGGGGCGGTGCTGTCACAGCGTCATGGCCACCCAGAGAAATTATTCCCCTGTGCTTTCTTTTCGAGGAAACTGACACCTGCCGAGTGCAATTATGATATCGGTAATCGCGAACTGCTAGCAATTAAAGCAGCGTTAGAGGAGTGGCGACATTGGTTGGAGGGAGCAGAACATCCTTTCACGGTACTGACCGATCACTGGAACCTTGAGTACCTCCAACAAGCTAAGAGACTTAACCCTCGTCAAGCCCGCTGGGCACTGTTTCTCACTCGTTTCGATTTTCATATTACATATCGCCCCGGCTCTAAGAATCTGAAAGCGGATGCGCTATCCCGCTGTTTTGCGTCGCCGGACCGACCATTGGTACCGGAGCCTATTCTCCCCCCGTCACTCGTGGTTGCCCCGATCACGTGGGATTTCGACACGGAGATAGCCCGAGAGACGCGGTCCGACCCCGTGCCGCCGGGCTGTCCCCCGGGTCGAACCTATGTGCCGGAAGCACTACGAGAACGAGTGGCGGGGGAAGCCCACATTAATATCTCATCCGGACATCCCGGCGAGGCAAAAACATTAAAACTACTAGAACCAAAGTTCTGGTGGCCAAATATGCGCGAAACAGTGAAAACAGTCGTTTCGTCTTGTGCTATTTGTGCAGCCACTAAAAGTCCCCGAGGGTTGCCAGTTGGGAAATTAATGCCCTTACCAACACCTAATAGACCGTGGTCCCACCTTGCGGTGGACTTTGTCACGGATTTGCCAGTGTCAAAAGGGTACACGACAGTCTTGGTAGTGGTAGATCGCTTCTCTAAGGGCTGTCGCTTTATTCCGTTCTGCTCTCTCCCTACCGCCGCCCAGGTGACTGATGCCTTATTCAACACAGTGTTTCGCTACTACGGTATCCCGGAGGACATTGTTTCAGATCGGGGTCCCCAATTTATCGCTAAGTTCTGGAAAGCTTTTTTCCAGAAATTGGGGACTACTGTTAGTCTAACCTCAGGCTATCACCCTGAGTCTACTGGGCAGGCAGAGCGGACTGTTCAAGACCTCGGGAGGTTCCTACGTGCATATTGTAGCAGTCGACAACACGAATGGGCAGACTGTTTATTTTGGGCGGAATATGCGCGAAATTCTTTAAGACACTCTTCTACCGGCCTAACGCCGTTCCAATGTGTGCTCGGATATCAGCCACCGCTCTGTCCATGGCATGCCACTCCCACCAATATCCCCATGGTGGACGAGTGGTTCAAAAAAGCGGAAAAAGTATGGGAGGGGGCTCACGCCCACATCTCCCAAGCAGTTCGCCGGTTCAAACAATTCGCCGATAGGCGGCGAAGGGAAAGTCCTCCGCTCCAGGTAGGAGATCGGGTTTGGCTCTCGACAAAGGACCTCTCTCTCAACCTCCCCTGTCGTAAGCTGTCCCCCCGGTTTATCGGTCCCTTTCCCATCATCACCCAAGTTAACACCGTTTCCTTCAAATTGAAATTACCCTCACACATGAGTATTAACCCAGTGTTTCATGTTTCTCTTCTCAGGCCGGTGATACGGGGGCCGCTGGACGGAGGTGTCATAGACCCTTCGCTCCCCGGAGCTGTGGAGATTGAGGGCGCTTCAGCGTTCAGAGTCCAACAGTTATTGGACTCCCGAAGGCGGGGGGGCTCCCTTCAATATCTCGTGGACCGGGAGGGGTACGGGCCGGAGGAACGCAGCTGGGTGCCAGCCAAGGACATCCTAAGCTCTGATCTCATTTCTGAGTTTCACCGGGCTCGGCCGGATCGTCCCGCACCCCGCCCTCCGGGTCGACCCGCCCGCCGGCAATACCACCAGGCCGGTGGGTCTCTCCCCCCTTTGGTAACATGAGGGAAGCGCCCACCTCCCCTTCAGGTAGCCGGTCCTGGGGGGGGGGGGTGGTGTCATGCCCGAGCCTCCTCAGTCCCGGAGAGAAAGATCCGGCTCGCCGGATTACTGAGCCGTGGCTTTGTCTCCCCCTACTGTGTCCACGTATGTCATTACTCACCACAATTAACTAACTCAGATCACCTGCGCACACCTCACCTGCCTCCCTATTTAAACCCAGCCGAACCCACACCACACTGTCTGGTCACCGTTGTATCACCACTCACTAACGTGTGTATGTCTTTCTGCTCCCCCAGGTTTGAAGCGGTATCTGCAGGCGAAGTCAGGCGAAGCGAGACAGCTTCGCCGTCCAAGTAATATCCTCTGAGGACACAGAGAAGTTTTGTTTCTTTTTGTTATGTTTTTTCCGAAATGACATTCTTGGTTGAATTTTAGTTCGAGTTTAAACCGCCTGCAGACCGCGCCTGGATATCAGCGTAGTGAACGCCTGGTTAATAATCATTACTGTGAAGAGTCTCTGAGACGTTTTCTTTTGAGGCAAAGCACAAAATAAAGACTATACTTTCCTGCACTTGCGTTGACGTGTGTGTGCTTTATACAGAGTGAGAGAAACATGACAATCATTGTTCCTGTCCCGAAGAAACCACATCCTGCTTCCCTCAATGACTATCGCCCTGTAGCCCTCACCTCAGTAGTGATGAAGTGCTTTGAACGCCTTATCAGAGACTTCATCATTTCTTCACTACCCGACACACTGGACCCACTACAGTTTGCATACCGTCAGAACCACTCCACAGATGATGCAATCTCTCATCTCCTCCACACATCACTCACCCACCTGGACACTAGGAAAGGGAATTATGTTAAAATGCTCTTCATCGACTACAGCTCTGCTTTTAATACCATAATTCCCTCCACACTCACCACCAAGCTGGAGCACCTGGGACTGAGCTCATCTATATGTCAGTGGATCTCCAAATTTCTGACTGGCAGACCACAGGCAGTAAGGATGGGCGGACATGTCTCAGCCACACTCACTCTCAGCACTGGAGCCCCCCAGGGTTGTGTTCTGAGCCCCCTGCTGTACTCTTTGTACACCCACGACTGCGTGGCCACTACCAACTCCACCTCCATCATCAAGTTTGCTGACGACACCATCGTGGTCGGACTGATCACCAACAATGATGAGTCGGACTACCTAGAGGAGATTGGAAATATGGAGAACTGGTGCCAGAGGAACAATCTCCTCCTGAACGTCAGTAAGACAAAGGAGCTGATAGTGGACTTTAGTACAAAGCAGGAGAGGAACTACCAGACCCCCGTCATCAACAGGAGCCCAGTGGAGAGAGTGGACAGCTTCAGATACCTCGGTGTTCACATCACGCAGGACCTGTCATGGTCCTGTCACATCAACACCGTGGTGAAAAAAGCCCGGCAGCGTCTCTACCACCTCAGACGCTTGAGAGACTTTAGACTGCCCTCCAAGGTGCTCAGGAACTTCTACTCCTGCACTATAGAGAGCATCCTGACGGGAAACATCACGACCTGGTTCGGGAACAGCACCATGCAGGACAGACGAGCTCTACAGAGGGTGGTGCGATCAGCCGAGCGCATCATCCGCACTGAGCTCCCTGACCTGCACTCCATCTACAGCAAGCGGTGCTGGACTAAGGCCAGGAAGATCATGAAGGACCTCAGTCACCCCAGTAATGGACTGTTCTCTTTGTTGCGGTCTGGGAAGCGATTCCGCTCCCTCAAGGCTAACACAGAGAGGCTGAGGAGGAGCTTCTTCCCGCAGGCGATAAGGTCTCTCAATCACACCTCCACACAGGACTAATAACATCTTTTAAGCTCACAACACTTACTGGACAATCATGGACACATTCATACACACTTGCACTAAATACTCATACATCTGGACAATTGCACATGTCACCTTTCATGCATATTTGCACAACCACTGACACTTTAATTCTATATACATATATACTCTATCTACCCTATATTTCTATATTTTCGCAATATTTTATTATGCCCTTATTGTACAGTTAATTTTACTAGTTAAAATTATTTCTTTAGTATTTCCTTTTTATTGATTATTTATTTTACGTACAAGCTTTTATTTATTTATTTATTATTATTATTTTTTTTAAGGTCACTGGCGGTAGTATAAGCATTTCACTGTATATTATACTGTGTATGACTGTGTATGTGACTAATAAAATTTGAATCTGAGAATGTGAATATATCGGTAGAAGGATGTTGAGGTTGGAACTGCCAGACAGGAGGTCTAGAGGAAGGCCAAAGAGGAGATTTATGGATGCAGTGAGAGAGGACATGAAGTTAGTTGCTGTGAGAGAAGAGGATGCAGAGGATAGGGTTAGATGGAGGCAGATGATTCGCTGTGGCGACCCCTGAAAGGGAACAGCCGAAAGACAAAAAAGAAGATCTGGAAATAGTGAATGATTTAGTTAATTTTTTTCTAAAGATATTATAGTGCCAAAGACTTTTGCATAGTACTGTTTAATATATGCATATTTTACTTTATAACAGTCAGAAATAAAGCTGTACTATTCCAATAGGTTTTCAGTCACCTGAAAACAGGAGTGAGGAGACTTAGTGAGGCTATCATTTGCTTTCCAACATGAAAATGACCCGACACACACAGAGGTTATGTAAAAGCTATATGTGAGGGAGTGCTGCACCAAGACAGTCAACAAGTCCTCAACACCTCTGGGAAGTCCTTCAAGATTTTTGGAAATCTTTCAAGATAAGGCATTTACGAGGCTGACTGAGAGAAAGCCAAGAGTGTGCAAAGCTCTCATCGAAGCCAAAGGTGGATACTTTGATGAATAGAAAATATTCTGTGTTATTGAACACATTTGTGCTGACTACATAATTCCATATTTGTTCTGTCATAATTTCAGCATTTTCAGTATTAATAACCAATACTTAAAACAATAAAAATTAAGAAAAACATGTGTCCAAATGTTCACCTGGTCATATAAATGTAACAACTTCCCTGTGAATGACATAATAACAATGATATTTAAACATAGTATAACTGACTTATAATGCCGAGTTCAACAGCACATACTTCTGGAAATAAGTAAAAATATCATCACCAGAAACTAATAAATAAATCCCAAACAGATTCCCACTAATGTGTACTTTTCTTTCTTACTTTTCAAAGTTTGGCATTAAATTGCTAAACAAAATTCTTGTCTGTGGATGAAGAGATGAAACTAAACTTCTTGAGTGTGCTTTTTCGAGGACCTTCTTGGCGTGATTTGTTGTTTGGGGAGTGCACCTGTTCATTAGCACAATGTTCTTTACACACTCACATACAATACAAACACTCAAGAAAGATTATGATCCTGTTTAGTGTGTCTGGATAGACTAGGGATATTTTTGTTGCATCATTCGTATTTAAGGTCTAAAAGAGGAAAGTGAATTGGCTGTAGCATTCAGACTGGTGAAAATATAACGTTTGAAACAAATTTTCCAAACTGACTGAGAGTATACATGGGGATTTAGGAGGGATTATACTAGTCTTCATGTAATTTTTCAGTCTAAGCACCCCTAATTCATTCACCGATTATCTGAGCTGCTGCTTCATGCACTGAAAGACAGAAACTTTGCATTTCACTATCACATAAGTGGCCAATCAACCCAACATGTCTAGCAGGACACTTTAACCCTTAATTGGGTGAGGAACCACATTTGGGAACTACAGTATGTCATTGCCACCAGCTGACACAAAAAAATCACATACTTTTAGAAAATATTTTTGCACTTTGTTTTTTTTAATTATTTTTATTATACATGTTTTGAGAAGGCGGCACGGCGGTGTAGTGGTTAGCACTGTCGCCTTGCACCTCCAGGGTCTGGGTTCGATTCCCGGCCAGGCTCGATTCCCGTCTCTGTGTGCATGGAGTTTGCATGTTCTCTGCTTGGTGGGTTTCCTCCGGGTACTCCGGTTTCCTCCCACAGTCCAAAGACATGCAGATTAGGCTAATTGGCGTTCCCAAATTGACCATAGTGTGTTAATGAGTGTGTGTGTGTGTGTTTGTGTGTGTGTGTGTGTGTGTGTGTGTGCTCTGCGATGGATTGGCACGCTGTCCAGGGTGTACCCTGCCTCGTGCCCTGAGTCTCCTGGGATAGGCTCCAGGTCCCCGCGACCCTAAATACAGGATAAAGCGGTATAGAAGATGAATGAATGAATGAATGTTTTGAGAAAAAAAAATAGGTGGATGAGGAACCATGTGTGGCCACCCTAATATTCTTTTATAAACTAAGCAAGAAAAGTGTAAAGATAATGGAAAGTAATTTGCAAGAAAAATTTTTAATTTTACAATTATAAAAGAAAAAAATTATAATTGGATAAAATATAATCACGTGGTACAGATGACGTATGTCAAGTCAGATGACGAGGTATATGACGTTACATAAAATGGTAGAAAAACTTAAACATAATGGGAGAATGTTTTTTACTGCTGCAATAAGTCCTGCTTACTTCATCCAGATCTGCACAGAGTCCTGAGTCATTCTTTTGTCCTTTTTGACTAGAGATACAGCGTTTGTTTAATATTTGTAATTAAAGTACCATTAACAAATGGTAAAAAATCTTCCACATCTGCTTGCATACCACATGAAGTGATGCCCTATGGGCGGTACACTCCCCGGTGCTAAATGCCAAAGGCACACCTGAACAAGTATCGCATATTTATTTTTAATTTTTTAAAACTAAATTTTAACATGCATGTTGTGTATTCTTAAACAATTCGAAGCAAAAATATATATAAATAAGGGGGTGAAGGGCTGAAGACTTTTGCACAGTATACAGTATACATTGAATATTGATTGTTTAAAGTAGGTACATTTAACTTAATTATGTAATTCTTTCCATATGATATATAAACATTTAAGCCACACACACACATATATATATATATGTGTATACAGTATTATATACAGTATATATATTTTGTTTGTTTGTTTTTGGTTTTTTGTTTGTTTTTATTTCATGATCTTTAAAGCATTTACATGTTTTAAACATAGTGTGTGTGTGTGTGTGTGTGTGTGTGTGTGTGTGTGTGTGTGTGTGTGTATACAGCAGTGGTTCTCAAACTTTTTCTGTCATTCCCCACTTAAGGGGGTGAGCGAATTTTCAAGCCCCACTTGTCAACACAATAATAACGAAATCGGCCAAGTTTACTGTTTATTGAAATATCAATTTCTAAACCAATAAGATCAAATAACACCAAGTTATAAACAGATAAAATACACGTGCAATTGTTATAAAAGGCTTACGTTGTCACTTATCATTGCATAATTGACCCCATGTTTATTAGCTGCTCAACAATCGTTTGTAGTTTTTTTGCACTGGCCAATTCTGTATGCAACTTTGAATGAAGCCATTTCTGCTTTGCTGTCCACTGATTCAGATTTTACCATGAGATTATCCTGCTGCCTGTATTCTGCCAGCTTTCTTTCAAAGACGTTCAGTGGTTTATTAACGTGACTGGAGTGTGTTGTCTCTAAGTGTCTTCCTAATTTGTTGGGTCTCATGTGGTCTGCTGTCAGCAGTTTAAGACACAAAACACACACGAGTCTCTCTTCTGCCCCCACCATCACCACCATGAATCCAAGCTGAAGATTCATTAGGGGTGGGCGATATAACCAAAATCTTCTATCACGGTAGAAGCGATTTTCTAACTCAATAACGATATATATCACAATATAGCGATTTGTATCTGAAAATGCATAAATAAAAATGAAAACACAAAGAAATTGTTTTACATAATAAAATTTTTTTATGTAATTTTATTTAAACTGTGAATTGCAGATGATAGAAAAGGTTTGACGCGTTTCCACCACTTGTTAAAACAGTGCACTTGCGTACCTTCCAAATCACGTTCATCTCATTCGTATCACTTTTCTTATTCCCAAACCAATTCCACACCACAGACGATGCACCTTTTTTTCTTTAAAATCTCCTCTTTGTTGGTTTCGTCACATACGTATAAGCAAACTCACTGCTGCTGCACCGTCTTCTTCCATTGTCGAAGTGTATGTGAAGCCAAACACATCAAAAGTGGGATGAAACCGTGGCACCCGATTGAACCAAATATCTGCGCAAATACAGCGCAGCGCGACTATCTGGATAGCGCAGTGATGATCTGGTTTATTTGCGCAGCCCGGTGGATCGCGCAGCGCCGCTCGAATCACAAACCTGCGCGACTCACTGTGTTTTATTTAAAAACAATTTATTAAAAATGTCAGGACTGTTTAATATTGTTTCCGCCTTGCCATGCCTGTTTTGTACGTGCGCATCCCAGCGGGGTAAAATGTATTTTGATTGTCGGCGCCGTTTATTTCTGTCAGAGTCGCGCAGCGCTGCCCAGTGGGTTGCGCAGGTTTGTGATTCGAGCAGCGCTGCTCAAGTTTGTCCGACGTTAAACCATTATTGTTCCACTATGGTTCCACTTTTTCTCCCGGCCCACAACTGATGTTATTTTAAATTTACTTGTATTAATGATCCATTTATTTGTGTGTGATTGTTTAGTTTTGAGCGTACGCTCTTCATTATCAATAAAGAAAAGCATGAATTAGAATAGGTACTTTCCTGTTATTTTCCACTAATTTCCTCCCGTTCATTGCGCCCCACCTGTCATGTCTGTATTCCCCACTAGTCGGGCGCGCCCCACACTTTGAGAACCACTGGTATACAGTAAAAGAGAGAGAGAGAGAGAGTACAAGAACACGTCTGTTTGTCTGTTTCTTTGTTCAGGCATCACTTAAAAACTGTGAAATAATTTTTATTTAAATTTCACAAGTGTATTTGGCTGAACTTGAGGTAACATATAGGCTTTGTTTCATCACAACTGGACCAAGGGAAATGAAGATATGCTACTTTTAATTTTAAATAAATGGAAAGCATCCTTATATCATAAAAAAAAAACAACACTGCAAAAAATTCATTAGTTAATATCAAAATTCAACAGATGGTGCTGTACATTTTTTTAAATGCACTTATGAATGCATTGTACACCTTCATTCTGCACACTTCACGGTAACATGTAAAAAATTTTAGTTCATTTCAAAATTCAGCAGATGGTGCTGTTATACAGTACAGCTATACAGCTAGCACAGCTGTATATAAATATACGTATATAATTTTAAGCCTTTTTTTAAGGCAAGATATGTAGAAAAGTACAAAATATATTTTACATTAACTACAAAAGAAAATGAAAAGGTCTGAAAGCATCAGCATCTTACTTCTGTTCTGCTTGTGTTTGGCTATGTGTGACTTTAATGCAATGAGGAGGTGTTTCAGTACTTTAAAGCAATGATTACAATGATGGAGCTTAAAGATTACAATCAGTGGTGCTGAGGGAAATTACATCCCTTAACACACAATCAAATCAGGGATCCTTATTAGAATAATTTACAGTCATTGTGGGTAATGGATGCATTAAGGATTCTTTGGTAAAAGAACAATTTCCTATAAAGTTCTTATATAAAACGTCATCTCTATTTTTATTTCTGTCTTTTCTTATCCTTAGTTTTCTTGCTTCATTAGAGGATTGATGCACACTGTAGCATCAGCAAATTCTCTTTGAGATGCAGAAAGATACACTGACTGACCTGTTTCAGCCAATGGGCAGATAGATAGATATAGATAGATAGATAGATAGATAGATAGATAGATAGATAGATAGATAGATAGATACATAGATACATAGACATAAATAAGTAAAAGAAAAAATAATCCCACCTAAATGTAAAGATAATTTATAATGAATTGAACTAAAATCAATAAGACTTAAAGACTCTAATATAGATTACAGTGAAACCTCTGATTGTGAGCACAGTTTATGAGTGTTCAGAAATCGAGCAAAGATTTAAAAGATTTTAAAGATTTTTGACTTGGAAAACGAACAAGTCTTGGTTTACGAGGACCAAGTATCATGTATCACGCATGTGCTTCTTGTTTTGACGCCAAGTGTCACGTGATTCACAACTGAGCCAGCGTTTTTTCTCTCTCTTGCGCTGCAGAATTGTGGGTAATTGTCTCCCCTGCTGGGTCTTATGTAAAGCATATTTTATTTTGTGTTTGAAAGCACTTATGTACAGAGCACGTGTACTGTTTCTTATAATTGATACTGATGTTAACCTAGCCATGTCAGATTCAAACCTAGAATACTTTACTCCTCTTGAAGAGAATGAACTAATTTCACTCATCTCTTCTGCAAATTCATCAACCTGTATATTAGATCCTATACCGACACATTTTCTTAAACAGATAGTACCAGTAATAACAGAACCGATGTTGAGAATAATTAATTCCTCACTCAGCATTGGTTATGTTCCAAAATCTTTTAAAGTAGCAGTTATTAAACCAATAATTAAGAAACCTGACCTTGACCCCTGTCAGCTGTCCAATTACAGGCCAATATCAAACCTCCCCTTTATCTCTAAGATTCTGGAAAAGATAGTAGCGGAGCAGCTATGCTCATATCTACATAGAAATCGCATACATGAACTGTATCAGTCAGGATTTAGGCCTCATCACAGCACAGAAACAGCACTCATTAAAGTAGTAAATGACCTCCTATTGGCCTCTGATCAGGGTTGTGTAACTATGCTTGTATTACTCGACCTCAGTGCAGCGTTTGATACCATTGATCATGCTATTCTTCTTCACAGATTAGAAAATTTTGTAGGAATTAAGGGTACAGCCCTCTCCTGGCTCAGATCCTATTTGACCGATCGTTATCAGTATGTAGACTTAAATGGTGATTATTCTGCATGTTCTCTAGTGGAGTTTGGCGTTCCGCAGGGTTCAGTTTTAGGCCCACTGCTTTTTTCCCTTTACATGCTTCCTCTGGGCAACATAATCCGTAAGCATGGTATTAGTTTTCATTGTTATGCTGACGACACACAGCTATACGTCTCAACAAAACCTGATGAGAAAAACCATCTTACTAAAGTTGAGCAATGTGTTCAGGACATAAGAAATTGGATGCTAATTAACTTCCTTCTGCTTAATCCGGATAAGACAGAAGTTCTAGTCATAGGACCGCATACAGCTAGAAGTAAAATCTTAGATCACACCGTAACTTTAGATGGCCTTTCCGTTCCGCCAAGTGCAACAGTAAAAGACCTCGGCGTGATTATAGATTCCAGCCTTTCATTTGAAGCTCATGTAGATAATATCACCAGGATAGCATTCTTTCACCTTAGAAATATCGCCAAAATAAGAAATATATTGTCGCTAAATGATGCAGAAAAACTAGTTCATGCTTTTATCACTTCTAGGTTGGACTATTGTAATGCCTTACTGTCTGGTTGTTCAGTTAGGTGCATAAACAAGCTTCAGCTAGTCCAAAATGCAGCAGCGAGAGTCCTCACTAGAACCAGAAGATATGAGCACATCACCCCTATCCTATCTTCACTGCATTGGCTCCCTGTGAAATTTCGCATTGATTTTAAAATACTACTCTTGACATATAAGGCATTAAATGGTCTCGCGCCGCAGTATCTGAGCGAACTGCTAGTGTCTTACGATCCGCCACGCCTACTTCGGTCAAAGGATGCAGGCTGCTTATCAGTACCGCGTATTATGAAAACTACAGCTGGGGGCAGAGCTTTTTCTTACAAAGCCCCAAAATTATGGAATAGTCTTCCAAATAGTGTTCGGGACTCAGACACAGTCTCAGTGTTTAAGTCTAGGCTAAAAACCTATTTATTTAACCAAGCATTTTATAAATAGATTTGCCATAAGGTAAAGGAGCAGATCTGGGGGACTCATGGACGTAGAGTATTATGGTGAACTGGTATGTTTAGATGCTGTCTTCCTCAGTCTCATTTGATCACTCAGGTTTGTTGACGGTGAGGTGATTGTTTGCTTTACATCTCAGGGAGCCCTCATGTTTGTGTTTCCTTCTGGCTCTCCCTTTTAGTTATGCTGTCATAATTAGTCCTGCCGGAGTCCCTGCTTGCACTCTACAGTAAATATACATTCACGTTAGACATTGTGACTGTGACCATACCTAATTGCAATCTCTCCTCCTCTTCTCTTCCTCCCCCTCTTTCTCTTTCCTCTCTCCCCCTGTCTCCCCCTTTCACTCTTTCTCTCTCTCTCTCTGTCGAGCTACACATGTGGTTCCTGAGCTGCCAGTGATCCAGACTCCCTCTGCCCTTCGGACCTGTCTGATCCATCCTGGTGCCCGGTTTCTGGTTGGAGGTCTCATCGCATGGATGCCCCGTGTGTCTCTTTAGGATGCGTCTGGTGTCTGGGGATGATTCTCTATACTTAGAAGATGGTTCTGGCCTCGACTGGTGTGGTCAGCTGTTTCTCTGAGGACTTGACAATTCGATAGTTCAGGACTGGAACTTTCTACAAGTCTATCTGAGTCTCGAATAACTACTGGACTCCATTTTACATCAAGTATTATAACATCAATTAACATCAACTATTATAGCTGAACCTAACACTTAACACTATATAAATGCAGATCATTTCCTGCTATCTGTTTCACCCAGATGAGGATGGGTTCCCTGTCGAGTCTGGTTCCTCTCAAGGTTTCTTCCTATTACCGTCTCGGGGAGTTTTTCCTTGCCACTGTCGCCCTCGGGCTTGCTCGCCAGGGAATATCTGAACATTTTGATTCATACACATTCACATTCCATACAAACTTAAATAATTCTTTTGATTGTGTAAAGCTGTTTTGAGACAATGTCAATTGTTAAAAGCGCTATACAAATAAAATTGAATTGAATTGAATTATAACACATGTGTATGCGCCCGTGTAACACAAAAGAAAGTCGCATTAGAGGTTTTCTCCCTCTCTGTCGATGTGTGCGCGTGCGTAATTTGACAGCATGCCTGTTCACAAACACAGAGCGAGAGAGAGAGAGAGAGAGAGAGAGAATGATTGTGTGAGTGTGAATTGGCACAGTGTCAAATTACATGTGCCAACACACATAACCCACACACTCGGCAGCACAAGAGAGAGAAGCACACACACACACAGCGCCTGCGAGCATACACGGAAACACTTATCTGTCTGGATTTATTTGTTTTATTTTTACTTTATATTTTGTGTTAATTATTTTTATCTATTTCTTTTTTTGGCTGTGGAATGAATAATTTGAATTTCAATTATTTCTTTTGGGAAATTTTGCTTTGATGTACAAGTGTTTTGGAATATGAGCCCACCTCCGGAACTAATTATGCTCGTAATCCAAGGTCCCACTGTACTTTGTTTATTATTATTATCAAAAATATATATATGCATGCTGATTTACTTAACCTATTGTTACCATATTAGGCATATATTACTGGACATAACTTGGAAGTTTAAACCAATAAATTAGCTTTAAATTATCATTTAATTGGTTTTTACAGACACAATATAATACTGTAGGTACGATTGTATCTATTGTCATAGTAAGATATAATAATGAACCGATTTAAAGAGAAATGAGAGGTTTAGTTTTGGGTGGATAGTTTATGTTTTGAATTTAATCATTTATTTAAAAATTACTAATGTGCTACTTGCTCAATGTAAACAAACACCTGCACCAATAAATATTAATTTTGAAAATTAGAAAACTGAATATTTTTACTGGGATTAGTTCATATTTGCATCCCTGAAATAACAGCGGTATAAGTGAATTTGAATGCGCTGGAGTCGTTTTAAAACAAAACTTTTTTCTATGATCTACTTATTTGATTTCTCATCTGCGATTCATTCTCTGATTACGGAACAGGAATTGTACAGTATTTGGCTGATGATGAAAGAAGTAGAACTTAGTGTAAACAAAGGCAGAAGATACTCAAGCTTACAGAATGTGATTTCTTTGTATTAAGTTGAACAGAGAGTTCCGCCATACAGAAAAATAGGCAGTACATGGGCTTCAACCTGAAATAATAATATCACTGATTACATTAAAGATTAGCAGATAATCTTTTAGCTTTAACCTTTTAACTATTTCTTAACTATTTTTCTTTGACCATCAATGACAAGTGCTTCCTTTAGTCTATCATATAAACTTCCTGATAACTTTCACTTTTCACATTCTTATTGATGTCTTCTATTGAAATTCCTATGTACAAATAATTAAAAATCAACATTCTAGACCTTAAGCAAAGATTTAATATTACTGCTAAAATGAACAATATGGTAATATGTATAGTACATACATGAGCCATGTACACGGTTACCACCCGCAGCTAATATTTCCATTTGAGGCCCAGTGAGGATCACTGATGCCATTTTTGTTGAACTGCTGTAATTACTTTTTCATATTATAGATCATGCTCAGATCGTATTTCACTTTCCAAATTATGGATACCATTATAGCCCTTTGTCTCTCTCTCTTTTTCATTCTCTTGTTTTCTCCCTCCTTCACTTTCATGCATATTAAATGTCTTACCCTCCCTAGTTGAAAGACAGATGCATCCCACAGTCTCATTTTTCGTTGTTTTAAGGTCGACCTCAGAGAGAATGTTAAAATCGAATTAATTTGATTTACTGCATGCTTTTTTCTCATTACATTTTGTCTGACAAATGTCACAAACAACCCTGAGACTTCAACTCTGTCTCATTTTATCTGAATGTCAAAAAGACAAGTTTCATAACAACACCACATTGCAAATTCCCCTTTCAAATATTTGGTATGGAAATGAGGCTTCGAACTGCTCTCTATTGACTGTAGTATTCCTTTTATCCTGTGTATGAGTGCTGCATATCCGGTGCATGAAAGAGTCCAGAAATCATTATACTTCCTTTGAAATTTAAATAACATGGCTTCAGATGACAGCAGACATGACCTACACCTCCCATTCCACCTTTGTTCTCATTGTTGCAGTGGATATTTTTTTAGACGAACATGAAATAGGTACCTCTGGAATTCCAACCTGACCTTCGGTGTATGTTCTATCAAAGTGTGAAATGTAGAAAATGTATTGAAAATATATATTTTTTCATTTAACTTCAATATTTTGACACTTTTTTATGACACTTAGTGCAGTAAAACATCTGAATGGTGCAAATGTTCTAAAGAAGTCTGCACTTCTGTGAATGTTCACATAATCATTAAGCAAAACCACTTTCACATTACAGGAACTCGGCAGGGGTTATGGCCAAGCCAAGTTTTCCTCCAAGCCATTGCCACATGTGCGGGTTAGTAAAGGAGTTCCTGAGAAGGAGTTCCTCTGGGTACTCAGGTTTCTTCCCACAGTCCAAAGACATGCGGATTAGGTTAATTGGTGTTCCCAAATTTCTCATAGTGTGTGAATGTGAGTGTGTGTATGTGTGTGCCCTGTAGTAGATAGGCTTCAGCCCCCCTCGACCTCTATCCAGGATAAAGCAGTATACAGTATATGATGTGTAAACAAGCGAGTGAGTATACATTTCAAAAAACCTAGGTGTTTTAAATGTCTTTTAAAGGTTTAATATTAAGGCTTCTTCTTTCTTCTTTGTCTTTCGGCTGTTCCCTTTCAGGGGTCGCCACAGCGAATCATCTGCCTCCATCTAACCCTATCCTCTGCATCCTCTTCTCTCACACCAACTAACTTCATGTCCTCTCTCACTGCATCCATAAATCTCCTCTTTGGTCTTCCTCTAGACCTCCTGCCTGGCAGTTCCAACCTCAGCATCCTTTTACCGATATATTCACACTCTCTCCTCTGAACATGTCCAAACCACCTCAATCTGGCCTCTCTGACTTTATCTCCAAAACATCTAACATGGGTTGTCCCTCTGATGAACTCATTCTTGATCCTATCCATCCTTGTCACTCCCAAAGAGAACCTCAACATCTTCAGCTCTGCTACCTCCAACTCTGCCTCCTGTCTTTTCTTCAGTGCCACTGTCTCTAAGCTGTAAAGCATTGCTGGTCTCACCACTGTACTGTACACCTTTCCTTTCATTCTCGCTGATACTCTTTTATCGCACAACACACCTGACACTTTTCTCCACCCATTCCAACCTGCCTGTACTCGTCTCTTCACCTCCTTTGAACAGTCTCCGTTGCTCTCGACCGTTGACCCTAAGTACTTAAAATCCTGCACCTTCTTTACCTCTGATCCCTGTGGCCTCACTGTTTCTCTTGGGTCCCTCTCATTAACACACATGTATTCTGTCTTGCTACGGCTAACCTTCATTCCTCTGCTTTCCAGAGCGTACCTCCACCTCTCCAAATTTTCCTTCACCTGTTCCCTGCTCTCGCTACAAAGCACAATGTCATCTGCAAACATCATAGTCCATGGAGACTCCTGTCTAACTTCATCTGTCATCCTGTCCATCACTAGAGCAAACAAAAAGGGGCTTAGAGCCGATCCTTGATGCAGACCCACATCCACCTTGAACTCTTCTGTCACACCTACAGCACATCTTACCACTGTCATACAGCTCTCATACATGTCCTGCACCGCTCTAACATACTTCTCTGCCACTCCAGACTTCCTCATACAACACCACAGCTCCTCTCTCGGCACCCTGTCATACGCTTTCTCTAAATCTACAAAGACACAATGCAACTCTTTATTACCTTCTCTGTACTTCTCCACCAGCATCCTCAAACCAAATACTGCATCTGATGCACTCTTTCTAGGCATAAAACCATATTGCTGCTCACAAATTCTCACCTCTGCCCTTAACCTAGCTTCCACTACTCTTTCCCACAGCTTCATTGTATGGCTCATTAGCTTTATACCTCTGTAATTGCCACAGCTCTGCACATCTCCCTTGTTCTTAAAAATTGGCACCAATACACTTCGCCTCCATTCCTCTGGAATCCTCTCAGTCTCCAAGATCTCGTTAAACAAACTAGTCAGAAACGCTACTGCCACCTTTCCTAAGCACTTCCATACCTCCACAGGTATGTCATCAGGACCAACAGCCTTTCCACTCTTCATCCTCTTCAACGCCCTTCTCACCTCACTTTTACTAATATTTGCTACTTCCTGCTCCACAACCGTCACCTCTTCTACTCTTTGTTCTCTTTCATTTTCCTCATTCATCAACTTCTCAAAGTACTCCTTCCATCTTCCCATCATCCTCCTGGCATCTGTCAGTACATTTCCATCTCTATCTTTAATCACTCTAACCTGCTGCACATCCTTCCCATCTCTATCTCTTTGCCTCGCCAACCTGTACAGATCCACCTCTCCCTCCTTACTGTCCAGCCTAGCATACAAGTCCTCATATGCTCTTTGTTTTGCCTTTGCCACTTCTACCTTCACCTTACGGTGCATCTCGCTGTACTCCTGTCTACTCTCTTCAGTCCTCTCAGTGTCCCACTTCTTCTTAGCTAGCCTCTTTCCCTGTATACACTCCTGGACTTCCTCATTCCACCACCAAGTCTCCTTGTCCCCTTTTCCCTTACCTGATGATACACCAAGTACCCTCTTACCTGTCTCCCTGATCACATTGGCTGTAGATGTGCAGTCAACTGAAAGCACCTCCTGACAACCCATAGCTTGTCTCATCTCCTCCCTAAGGACTACACAACATTCTTCCTTTCTCAGCTTCCACCACTTTGTCCTCTGCTCTGCCTTTGTCCTCTTCACCTTCCTCACCACGAGGGATATTTTACACACCACCATTCTGTGTTGTCTGGCTACACTCTCCCCTACCAACACCTTGCAGTCACTGATCTCTTTCAGATTACAATGTCGACACAAGATGTAGTCCACCTGAGTGCTTCTGCCTCCGCTCTTATATGTCGCCCTATGTTCCTGCCTCTTCTGGAAGAAAGTATTTACTACTGCCATTTCCATCCTCTTTGCAAAGTCCACCACCATCTGTCCTTCTACATTCCTGTCCTGAAGACCAAACCTGCCCATCACATTTTCATCCCCTCTGTTCCCTTTCCCAACATGTCCATTGAAGTCTGCACCAATCACCACTCTCTCACCTCTGGGAATGCTCTGCATCACTTCATCTAACTCACTCCAGAATTTCTCCTTCTCTTCTAACACACATCCTACCTGTGGGGCATAACCACTAACAACATTGAACATCACACCATCAATTTCCAGCTTCAGACTCATCACCCTATCTGATACTCTCTTCACCTCTAGGACATTCCTTACAAACTCCTCTTTCAGAATAACTCCTACTCCATTTCTTTTCCTAGCCACACCATGGTAAAACAACTTGAACACTGATTGAATTTGATCCTAAGCTTCTAGATTTGCTACCTTTCCACCTGGTCTCCTGGACACACAGAATATCCACCTTCCTTCTCTGCATCATATCAACCAACTCTCTTCCCTTCCCTGTCATGGACCCAACATTTAAGGTCCCTACTTCCACTCCTAAACTCTTGCCTTTCCTCTTCTCTCTCTGCTTTCGAACACGCCTTCCTCCTCTATTGACCACCAGTGGTGGTCGTTGTTAACCCGGGCCACGACCGATCCGGTATGGAAATGATATTTCTGATTCGCATCATTGATTTGGCAAATGTTTTACGTCGGATGCCCTTCCTGACACAACCCTCTGCATTTATCCAGACTTGGGACTGGAACAAGAAGACACTGGATTGCGCCCCCCCATGGTTGCATTGTTGCTAATTGCTGTATATCTCAAAGTGTTTAGATTTTTTTGGTTGTTTGCTATTTTGCCTTTTAAAAAGTAATAAAGAGTTGGTGGTAGACTTCCACCAGAGAAAACACTCCCCTATGCCAGTGAACATTTGTGGAATGGTAATTGAGATGGTTCAATTGGACGAGTCCCTGGGCATTCACCTGAATAATAAGCCTAACTGGTCAGACAATATGAATGTGTGTCTGAAAAAGAAGTGGTGGTCTGCTGGATTATCAGCATTCTGACTGTTGACAGGAAGAGACCTAAGAGACAGGTTAAAAGACCAGTTCTATTTTGGGATGGCCCTCTGGGCCAATAGAGGTGGTAGTGGAAAGGAAAATGATGAAAAAGCTATTATATATGATGAGAGATGTTCCACCCTGTTCAGAACATTCTGACAACACTGATTAGAGTCTTCTGTGAGGGAAAGATATACCGCAGGTCCTTTCTTACTGCTGCTGTCAGACTATACAATCAATAATTCTCCCAATAGTCCCATTACACCTCCACTGTGCGTTAATGGGAAATTAATGATTGTGTTTGTAGATCAATTCATCTTAGTTATTTATTATATTATTAATATAATATAATACTTCTTAACTTTTTGGTTGCTTGTTGTTTTTACATCTTATCACATATAAATCTTTTGTTAAGGATAATCACATCTTGTTATGTTACTAAGAAAAAGTAAACTTTACAGCTTGAAATCTGACTGGTATAAAGCTCTGCTGGTGAAGATTGATTATCTTTAACTAGTCAATTAAATGAGTAACATTTTTAACCAGTCAGAATTAAGAATTTGACAACATTGTGGTATAAAATACTATATTGTCCTACTAGCTAGATTAACCATAATCAGTTAAGTGGACAGGATTGAAGGCATTAGTCACACTTTCTTTGGCAGGAATGCATAAGTGATGGAAGTGATAATCATGATGAAAATCAGGCAGTTTGTTTTGTATGCATATTACTTGTACAGTAGCTATTCAGTAAGAGTTCAGGACAAAATGAGTCTACTGTCCACCATATATTTGCACTGACCTACTTTTAAAGTAGGGATGGGATAGTGATAAGTGACTTTGGTCTAGACACCGGGCAGCACCAAAGCTTTGGAGAATTTCTAAATACCAAAATGGAAAGGTCAGCAGACCAATTGAAGTTTTGCTGCACTGTAAAATTGAGGAATGGTCTGTTAAGTTTACCTTACTTCTCCTTAGAGTATGAGGAGAAACCTTTCTTTTATTATAACTAATTTTACTCTGTGGATATAACATAAAAAGTGCAGAAAAGTGCAGCTTATTCTTGCTGTGTGGAGTGCCCTTGCAGGATGTCAGGTGAAATAAGGCTAGGGAGAATCATAAAGTTGAGAGATGAAGTTATATGAACCCAGACTATTTATCACTTCATATTGGAGAGTCCCTGACAGGTCAGACTGAGAGCATACTGTATGTGACACCTGATATTTTAACTATTGATTTATATTTATTTAAACTACAGCAGTGTTGAAGGCTTGGTGCTGAAGGAGAGATGGTGTTGTCAGAAGGTGTTGATGGTACAGTATGAATTGTATCAATGTGCTTGCAGTAGTACATCATTAGCTATAACCATAGACTGTATAAAAAGAACCAGACAAGCCATCCATGATGTCACCCATACTGGAAGTTGCCCCTTATACATAACTTCCTTAACTTAAACATGTACTGTAACGTATAAATAGTTTTCTGCACGAAGATGCTCTTTTTTTCCATTTAATAAATTTAACTAAATTATTATAGATATAATAATGTTACAATAACATAAGGTATCATTGATGTGTGCTATATAACACATAATCGATGAATATATTTAATAGACAAAATTTTGAGGCAGCCTAGTGTCCTAATGTTTACAGTGGCTTACAGGGGCTGAATAATTACGCACACCCCACTTTGCAGTTATAAATCACCCTTTCACACTTTTATAAATAAAAAAAAAATGTTTGGAATCATGTATGATTTTCGTTCCACTTCTCACATGTACACCACTTTGTATTGGTCTTTCACGTGGAATTCCAATAAAATTGACTCATGTTTGTGGCTGTAATGTGAAAAAATGTGGAAAAGTTCAAGGGGGCTGAATACTTTTGCAAGCCACTGTAGTACTGTGGCCTCAACTCCTGGGGTTAAGGGTTTGATTCCTGCCTCAGGTCTGCGTTGGTGGAGCTTAAATGTGAAGCATCCATGTGGACTCGGCCACCTTGGCAACTGGGCAATCAGATCTGGACTTCGCGGTGAAAGAGGCGAAGCAGCGCTACGGGAGAAAACTAGAGTCACAGCTTCAACAGAGTGACTCTAGGAGCCTGTGGCAGGGACTAAGGACAATAACTGACTATAAAGCACCAACATCCGGTATGACGAACGCGGACGCTACTCTGGCAGACGAGCTGAACACATTTTACGCTCGCTTCGAGGCTGCAGCTAAAGACGCTAGCAATGCTAATGCTAACGGCGCTAATGTTAACGGCGCTAATGCTAGCGGCGCTAACGGCTGCAGACAGGAAGACACAGTCAGCACCGGGAACGCGCTCATCATCTCCGAGCACGACGTGAGGAGAGCCTTCAAGAGAGTGAACACCAGGAAAGCAGCAGGACCAGACGGCATCTCAGGTCGTATTCTCAGAGCCTGCGCAGACCAGCTAGCACCTGTGTTCACTGAGATATTCAACATCTCTTTATCTCAGTCGGTGATCCCCACATGCTTCAAAGAGTCCATTATTGTTCCTGTTCCAAAGAAACCACATCCTGCTTCTCTCAATGACTATCGCCCTGTAGCCCTCACCTCAGTAGTGATGAAGTGCTTTGAACGCCTTATCAGAGACTTCATCATTTCTTCACTACCCGACACACTGGACCCACTACAGTTTGCATACCGTCAGAACCGCTCCACAGACGATGCAATCTCTCATCTCCTCCACACATCACTCACTCACCTGGACACTAGGAAAGGGAATTATGTTAAAATGCTCTTCATCGACTACAGCTCTGCTTTTAACACAATAATTCCTTCCACACTCACAACCAAGCTGGAGCACCTGGGACTGAGCTCATCTATATGTCAGTGGATCTCCAATTTTCTGACTGGCAGACCACAGGCAGTAAGGATGGGTGGACATGTCTCAGCCACACTCACTCTCAGCACTGGAGCCCCCCAGGGTTGTGTTCTGAGCCCCCTGCTGTACTCTTTGTACACCCACGACTGCGTGGCCACTACCAACTCCACCTCCATCATCAAGTTTGCTGACGACACCGTCGTGGTCGGACTGATCACCAACAACGATGAGTCGGACTACCTAGAGGAGATTGGAAATCTGGAGAACTGGTGCCAGAGGAACAATCTCCTCCTGAACGTCAGTAAGACAAAGGAGCTGATAGTGGACTTTAGTACAAAGCAGGAGAGGAACTACCAGACCCCCGTCATCAACAGGAGCCCAGTGGAGAGAGTGGACAGCTTCAGATACCTCGGTGTTCACATCACGCAGGACCTATCATGGTCCTGTCACATCAACACCGTGGTGAAAAAAGCCCGGCAGCGTCTCTACCACCTCAGACGCTTGAGAGACTTTAGACTGCCCTCCAAGGTGCTCAGGAACTTCTACTCCTGCACCATAGAGAGCATCCTGACGGGAAACATCTCGACCTGGTTCGGGAACAGCACCATGCAGGACAGACGAGCTCTACAGAGGGTGGTGCGATCAGCCGAACGCATCATCCGCACTGAGCTCCCTGACCTGCACTCCATCTACAGCAAGCGGTGCTGGACTAAGGCCAGGAAGATCATGAAGGACCTCAGTCACCCCAGTAATGGACTGTTCTCTTTGTTGCGGTCTGGGAAGAGATTCCGCTCCCTAAAGGCCAATACAGAGAGACTGAGGAGGAGCTTCTTCCCGCAGGCGATAAGGTCTCTCAATCACACCTCCACACAGGACTAATAACATCTTTTAAGCTCACAACACTGACTGGACAATCATGGACACATTCATACACACTTGCACTAAATATTTATACATCTGGACAATTGCACATGTCACCTTTCAGGCATATTTGCACAACCACTGACACTTTAATACCATATTTCTATATTTTTGCAATATTTTATTATGCCCTTATGCACAGTTAATTTTACAAATTTTACTAGTTAAAATTATTTCTTTAGTATTTCCTTTTTATTGATTATTTATTTTACGTACAAGATTTTATTTTCTTATTTTCTTTTTTTTTTTTTTTTTAAGGTCACTGGCGGTCGTATAAAAGCATTTCACTGCATATTATACTGTGTATGATTGTGTATGTGACTAATAAAATTTGAATTTGAATTTGAATTTGAACCAAGTTAAGGAAGTATGATCGATCAGGTCTCAGCATCACCTTGGAGCAGGAATGAGTGATGATGAGTGTGGCACACATTAATTAATGCCTCCTTTGGTGCTCTTGACATGGGCAATTTGGGAATGCCAATTAGACATAGTGAGTCCCATGTGATAGACTCCATGCGACTCACGCCCCTGTATACGATAAATAGTATATAGAATATTGGTCTAGGGAAGTGACTGAGCAAGTGAGTGAAAACATTTTGCAAACAGAGTATATTACATAACAGCCAATGTAACCCATAATAATAATAATAATAATAATAATAATAATAATAATAATTTATTATTATGACTCACTCACTCATCTTCTATACCGCTTTATCCTAAATTCAGGGGGCAGGAAGCCTGGAGCCTGTCCCTGGAGACCTAGGGAACAAAATCCATTGCAGGGAACACACACATTCACACACTATGGGCAATTTGGGAATGCCAATTAGCCTAATCTCCATGTCTTTGGACTGTGGGAGGAAACCAAATTACCCGGAGGAAAGCCACCAAGCACGGGAAGAGCATGCAAACTCCATGCACACAGAGACGGGAATTGAACATGGACCCTGGAGGTGCAAGGCAACAGTGCTAACCACTACACCACTGTGCCATCTATTATTATTATTATTATTATTATTATTATTATTATTATTATTATTATTATACAATGCCTTTTTATGGCTTAGGTTTATTAACCATAAAATTAAAGGTGTTATTGAATCTGCCAATAACTGTGTGGTTCTTCATTCATTCTTTCATTTATTCATTTACTGCTCACTTCCCCAGGAACACCAGCTCATGCCTCATTCAGTTTTTAAAGACATTCTGACTCACAGTGCATGATGTTTCCCCATGTATTAGGTAATTAAATCCACCAAGAAATGATTTAATTTATTGACATGTTCCAGTGGTTCACCATGTAGGCGTTCACTCAGCTAGCAAATAAACATTTAATTTACCCTTTAAAAGTCATTTCAGAGTTGTGGCTTTCTAGTTAATGTGTATGTTTGGAACTTGGTGGGTCTGCAGAGACGCTTTGATTTACACCACAGATGTTTGCTGTTGTGCTCGGTGTCTTGGGGAAACATGATTCATTTATTTGCACTTGCGTAAGAACACGTACACTAGACCCTTTAATACAGCTCTTTTCCTGGCAATTGAAACAAACAACTGGAATTTAATAATTTAAAGCATCTCATGCATGAAGAGAAATTTCACTACCTTGTGAGAAGTCTTTTCATGTTCATTGTTTAGTAACCTTCATGTTCTGGCCCTCAGTGGCCTCAGATCCATTGACTTACTAATGGTGTGTAATCCAATATCTGGCCTGGTTTAATATTAAACATTATTTCTAATACAAATGGTTTTTCATTTATATGATGATATAGGGAGCACTAGTCCAAACTAACTACAGTAATATGTTAAACACCGATAGATAATAAATACTGTATAATGTCATCAAAGCAGTATGAGAACATGTCAAGAGGACCAAAGGAGACATTAAATAACATTGTATGTATCATACTCATAATCACTCACTACTGCTGCAAGGTGATGCTGAGATCCGAAGTCCAGATCTGATTGCCCAATTTCATCCTCTGAAAGGGTAAGAAAGCTAGAGAGGTAACCCACACATGTGAAAATTCACCTTCCGTATTGAACCAGGATTTTCTAGGTGTTGGTGGCAGCAACACATTTTTCTGCCCCCTCAGCCCTCCCCATGTTACACCAAGACAAACTTCATAAACTATAATAAAATAAGGTGTTTTAGGGATCAATAGTTGGGGATTAGTAATGTCAGCTAGGATGGATGTTCAATTTCAACTTAGTTCAGTTAATATATAAATGTCAGATATCTATTTCTCTCACTTTCACTCTCTATACTCTATACTTTGCAGGCTATCCCAGGGGACTTAGGGCACAAGGCAGGATACACCATGACTGGGTTGCCAGTTCATCACAGGGCACACATACACTCGAGTTAGTCTAATCTGCATGTCTTCGGACTTTTAGAAGAACCCAGAGTACCCACAGAAAACCCACCAAGCACAGGGAGAACACGCACAATCTAAACCACAGACCCAAAGGCGGGACTCGAACCCTCAAGTGAAGGTGTGACCCAGGGTACTAGCCATTATTCTATTGTGCATCCCAGAAGTACCATTGGCATTCATAAATGTATCTCTATGAGTAAGCCAGGGCCAATAACAGCAAAGAAAACTTTGAAGAGGAGGAGGAACACTTGAGAGAAACCATTCTCATTTGGAGGGCAATGGATAAAAAATTATAAATACTTTCCCTTCTCCAAGTCAAATTGCAAGCATATGAGCTACTTATATATGTGTGTGTCAGAGTTATTTCTGTATTCATTCAATGTTTTTATGTTTTTTTTTTCTTTTTTAATTATCAACTGTTTAATGATTGAGACATGTTGAAGTGCAAACATAGTTGAAATAATAGTAGCTCTGAGCCATCTTTATGGTTTTAAAGTGATACCATCCATAATAACCTCATTGATTTTTGTAGTGTCCATGAAGAGTAATTTTCAGTAGAAGTGAATAATATGCATGTAATACTAACTCTAACCAGAAATAGGGCATGAGGATGCATCTGGCAGGTCCTGAGAACAGAAGGGAAGAGGATAAGGGGTTTCCTTCGAGTAACATTTACCATAGAGAGGGAGAGAGAGAGAGAGAGAGAGAGAGAGAGAGATGTAACTCTGTATGATCACCGTCACATAATGGATAGGGTCAGTGTATATTTTGTGCAGAGTGCAGGCAGGGACTCCAGCAAGACTAGCTATGACAAAATAACTTGAAAAGAGAGAGCCAGAAGGAAACACTGGCACATACAGAAAATGCATTTTTAGCCTGAACTTAAAAGGTTCAAAAACGTATTAGAAAGCTTTTCCAAAACTGTCAAGCTTTGTAATAAACTATAAACAAACTACCAAACAAAAAAGAAAGAAAGAAAGAAAGAAAGAAAGAAAGAAAGAAAGAAAGAAAGAAAGAAAGAAAGAAAGAAAGAAAGAAAGAAAATAAATCAACACCCCCTGCTGTAAACTTTATGATTCACAGAGCAAATGGGTATAAAAGTCCAGGGAGTGGAATTAATGTTAACAGGTCATGTGACCTACCTGGCTTATAAATTAGGAACTTCTGACAATGTTACAAGATTTATAGACTGAACTAATGTGACACAGTGAGATCACACACGGTTAGCCACCAGACAGTGTCAAAAGCACTCATTAGTATCTAAAGTGTAGTGTCTGTTCTGCTTATGCTGTTCACTGACTCTGAAGAAAATTGCTGGTTGAGCATGAGTCACTGCTTTCTGAATAGTTTTAATGAAGAGAATAAGAATAATACACACTGTAGGTAATATTATTATTATTATTATTATTATTATTATTATTATTATTACAAAACAGACATGAAGATGAGGGGAAATCAAATATTATTTTATTTAAGAACAGATTAGGTTTGTGTTTTTCTATTTTTATTTACTGTATCTATACCAAGGCTATGCTCATCCTATAAATCCATAAGTCTATAAATCTTGTAACGTTGTCAGAAGTTCATAATTTATAAGCCAGGTAGGTCACATGACCTTCTTCTATTCATTCATTTTCTATACCGCTTTATCCTGTTTTTAGGGTCGCGGGGACCTGGAGCCTATCCCAGGAGACTCAGGGCACAAGGCAGGGTACACCCTGGTTTGTTTATAGTTTATTACAAAGCTTGACAGTTTTGGAACAGCCTCCTAATAAGTTTTTGAGCCTTTTAAGTTCAGGCCAAAAATGCATTTATCTAGCCGAGGCTTATGTGAATAGATTTGTTCTTAGCTAAAGGAGAAAATCTGATGGTATATATGATGGGCATATAATTTAATGATGAACTGGCATATGTGGATGCTGTCTTTCCCACTCTCATGAGTTCCCTCATGTTTACTGATAGTGAAGTCACTAGTTGCCTTACTTGCCAGTGTGCCCTCATGTCTGTTTCCTTCTGGCTCTCTCTTTTCAAGTTATTTTGTCATAGCTAGTCCTGCTGGAGTCCCTGCCTGCACTCTGCACAAAATATACACTGATCCTATCCATTATGTGACAGTGATCATACATAGTTACATCTCTCTCTCTCTCTCTCTCTTAGTAATTAAGGTTGTTCTAAATTGGGTTGTTTTTTGTTTTTAAACCAAATAAAGACAAACCTAACAATTACCTAATTACTGATCATGTGTATGTGTCACCTATTACCACATTTGCTCGTGTACACCATTTAGCTGTAAACTCGTCACAAGCCATTATTTTTGCTCTGTTTTGGTTTCCATGGCAACACATGGCTTATAGGTCACAGATGTGTGGAATGTGGGGTGTAGGAATCAAAGGAGGAGATTTCATTAAGGAGAATGTGAGGCAGGTTAATAACAAGAGCAGTGACACGTTTGAGCTGCTCCGTGTTTCAGTAACCTGAGAGTACTATCACACCGTAATGGCTCTCATATAGGGAGTTTTGCTCCCTTTATTCTGTTCTCTGATGTTTTTTTTTTGTTTTTTTTTTACGTTCATAAAAGTTTTTGATTTCTAATAGTTATGCAGCAAGTGTAATGACAATACTGTAAAACCAGGCTCCATATAGCTCTTTGTTATGTCAATGATTAATGGATTATAAATGTGCTACAAGAGACACAGTGAAACATCCTGCGGAAAATGACTATAAGGTAAAAGAAAAAGAAATCACAGAATGAGTGCCGAATCATTAAATTTATTAATTTTCTAAACCATTTATCCTGTACAGGCTGTCACAGGAAACATTGAGTCAATCCCAGAGACTTCAGGCATGAGGCGGAGTACACCCTGATCACCAATTACCCTACTCTACATGTCTGTATAACAACACCAACTCTCCTGGGGAGGTTCCACAAGGTTTAGAAGTGTGTTTTGTGTTTGTGACCATTCTTCCAGAAATGCATTTGTGAGGTCAGATACTAATGTTGGTGTCTCGCAGTCTTTGCTTGAATTCATCCCAAAGGTGTTCTATCTGGTTGAGGCTAGTCAAGATTTTACACACCAAAACTCACTCATCCGTGTCTTTATGGACCTTGCATTGTGCACTGATCTGCAGTCATGTTGGAACAGGAAGGGGTCGTCCCCAAACTGTTTTCACAAAGTTGGGAGCATAAAATTGTCCGAAATGCTGAAGCATTCCAAAATGTCTTGGTATGCTAAAAGAATTAAGAGTTCCTTTCACTGGAACTAAGAGGCCAAGGCCAACTCCTGAAAAAGAATAACACCACATAATAACCCCCCTCCACCATCTTTACACTTTGCAAAATGCGATCAGACAAGTACCATTCACCACTGTGCTGCCCATTTTTGGTAACCTTTTTCATTATAATGTAATTTGGTCCATTAAACTTGTCATGCAAACAAAAGAAAAAAAATCTAAATTAACCTCTGATTGTTTTGACAATATATTTAGACATTTATTTATAAATTTTTTGTTCAAACTTAGTGAACACAAGCATGTATCAGTCGGATTTAAAGGCTTGTACAAATAACCAACCTTCAACAAGACAAAATCTGCATATATTCAATGAGTGGAAAAAATGAGAAGCTTTGTATGGTGCAATTTAGGCAGGGACCTCCCTCTGGGTAGGTTGGGTGTGATAAAGCAGCGATAAACAACAGACATTGTAGATCTAATCAATATAGAGTGACACGTCAGCACAAATGGAGAAAGAAAAGAGAGTCCATAGGGGAACTAGAGTGTTTCAGCAATAAAAACCCCCTTGTAGTGTGAAGATCAGCAGATCTGCAGTCCTTGAGTATTCTTTTTTCCCTCTTCCTTTCTTTTTTGCACCCAGGTTCAGGTACAGTAATGTCACCAAAATCTAGCAAGTTCTGTACAAAAATAGCAAATTAGCCCTTATATGGATGCATTTGAGAGTGAATGCATTCGAAATATGAAAGCAACAAAAGCTAAAATATTTCAAGGAAGTCGTTTAATCACACAATCAGTAGATGCTGGCTTTGCATAATTTTCTCCACATCCTAAAACCTGGTGTAAATTAGTGTTTCAGATTTGATGCAACAACATGTATGTTCTGTTCATTTGTAGGCCAGGCAGATTACCCACTGCACACAATGCACGGCTTGTTGATTTTGCTTTAACTCAAGCTTTTATCTTCTCTCTGCAGGGTTCCAAAAAGGCCATGTTCATTACCATAAAGCGCACTGGGTGCTTGCATGGTGCTAAGCAATGTGATTACAGCATGCTTTCATCCTTCGTATCTGTTCTGTCCTACTTATGGACAACCTTGCTGATGTGTTTTTAATTACTTATATAGTATATATGGCCTTCAGATTACTAAGTTCATTAGAAAGTGTTGCAAGAGGGATTTGTTAAACCCTTTTGACAGACCAGTCCAGATCAAATTCATATATTTTTTTTCCAGAGAAATGGGCAGGGATGGTTAGTCTTGCTGTAAGAGTGGGCAGGATTTGTTAAACTTTCCTCAGGAGCGATCAAATTTATTACAAGACTTTCTCTGGAGGCCGGCAGCACTGGTCAGATATTTTTGTGGGAGTGGGTGTGATTGATCAAAGTTTCCTGCAGCAGTGGGTAGGGTTTGTCAGACTTTCTGTAGGACTGGGCAGAGCTAGTCATATTTTCTTCAGAAGTAGGGAGGATTGGTCACACATTCTACAGAAGTGGGCATGATAAGACAAACTTTACAAAGAAAACACAGCTTAATTTAACAATGTACAGGAATCAGCAATAACACTAAAACCATGAACATTAAAACCACCTAGGTTTTGGGTTCCCCTTGTACCATAGGGACAGCTCTGACCCCTCATGGATCTACAAGACCTCATTAAAACCACCTAGGTTTTGGGTTCCCCTTGTACCATAGGGACAGCTCTGACCCCTCATGGATCTACAAGACCTCTTGGATTAAAACCACCTAGGTTTTGGGTTCCCCTTGTACCATAGGGACAGCTCTGACCCCTCATGGATCTACAAGACCTCATTAAAACCACCTAGGTTTTGGGTTCACCTTGTACCATAGGGACAGCTCTGACCCCTCATGGATCTACAAGACCTCTTGGATGTAGTGGTGTCTCTGTGGTGTCTGGCACCAGGAAATTAGCAGCAGATCCCTTGGTTGCTATGGGGTGTTGGGTGGGACCTCATTGAATCTGATTTTTTTGTCCAGTGCATCACATAGGTCAGTTAATGGATTTAGATCTGGGTAGGTTGGAGGAAGGGTTGGTGCCATTGAGATTGTCGCCTTCTAACCCTGTGCAAGGTGGGCTGTGGTGTGCTTAGTGTACTTGGTCTATTTCAGTAATTACTGCTGCGTTGGCATTTCTGTGGGATCAGACAAGATGGACAGACCTTTGGTCTCCATGAGCATGGGCAAGCTGTCATGTACAGTATACTGTAGTTGGTGATCAGTATTGTTCAGTTCACCTATCAATGGTCATGATATGATGGAGTATGATTGGTGTTTGCTGATCGGTGTGTTGGTCTATATTTGTATTACTGGTGCTATTCTTTTGCATGTTATATTTTGCATTTTGCACAATTATTCTATAATAATAAATAAATTATAATAATAAATTGACATTTGATGTGATTGATGTGAGAACGCTAAGTGCCTCTCATTCCAACCCACTGAGAAACCTCGGCCAATCACTTCTCTCTATCCCCCGGATGCAGGAGGCTACAGCATCCACCGGGAATCAAACTAACGATATATAACAAAGCTGATTTTTTAAGTTGATCATGAAGGGTTAGGGACTGAACAGAAAAACTACAACACTCGCAGAGAGTATGTGTACAAGTCAGGGTCTGTTTGTTCACAGTCCTATCCTAGTTAAAAACTTTTCCAACCACTGTTGGCTTGATTACATCTATACAAAATTATGTCTAATATTTATTTCCATTTATCACTGGCAAGATATGATCTGGCAACCCGGCTACAGAGAAGCCCATATAGTAGATAGTGAAGTGAATGAGAAAGCGATTTTTGGCACAGTGGCTGTCTTGATCCAGATGTAGTCTCAAAATCTGTTGTGGGAGCAGAAACGCTTTCTCATCTGATCACCAGTAGAGATTCTTCTGACTGATTACTGATAATTCTCCTGTTACTGCTGTATGCAATAATGAGATTAGTAATAGAAAGTCCTAGGTGCTCTTGCTTGAATGGGGGTGTCCAATGTCCGACCCCAGGGCCATACAGTATGTGGCCCATAGACAGATGTTATTTGCCCTTCAGAATAACATGTTGCAATATTCCTTTCACCTAATGATACAAGATTACAAGAGACTTCTTCTGCAATACACCTTTAGTTTACTAAATATTATTTTCCCATGGCTGCAGACAAAAAGTGCTGATTTACAGGTTAGAAGGTTATTTTAAAAGAAATGACAGAAATCACTAAGCATGGAAAATGATTTCATGTTCCCTTTCAAAGGCTTTTACTCGATGCTGCGTGAAAACGGTATGGGAACCATTTTGTCACGTTGCCGGTTGTGAAGCATGTGTGCAAACACGGAATTTTTGGCTATATATAACCTCGGTCAGGTGACGTCATCTGATTAGACGCAGCTGGAGGTTATAAATACTAGTGAGCCGGCGATAAACCTCAGATCATTTGTCTTCATGCTGACATTGTGATCGCGTGTGTGCAGCAAGCATTTAAAAGCCATTCTAAACAGAGAAAAAAACAATAAAACTCACCAGAAAAAAAGGGCGGAGTTTAGTGTCTCATGCCCGTGCGGTAAGTACTTGTACCTCTTTCGGAGAAGCTGGCAGCGTGGAAGCTACTGCCAGGCATATCCCCCTGGGGTTTTAAAAAACTGTAGAGAAAGGATACAGGATCCAGTTTACATATCGCCCTCCGCGTTTCAACGGCGTGGTCTCCACTTCCGTGATACCGGAAAGGGTGCATTTTCTGAGTTCTGAACTCCAGAAACTACTCCAGAAGGGAGCCATAGAACAGGTTCCTCCTCCAGATACGGAGTCAGGCGTATTCCTGGTCCCCAAGAAGGATGGGGGTCTGCGTCCAATTCTGGATCTTCTCGGTTTGAACCGCTATCTCAAAAAATGCAACTTCAAAATGTTGACCATAAAAACTATTGCCTCACAAATCCAACCACAGGATTGGTTTGTGACAATAGATTTAAAGGACGCATACTTCCAGATAGAAATTTTGCCACAGCACAGGAAGTTCCTGAGGTTTGCTTTTGGCGGGAAAGCCTACCAATTTCGTGTTCTTCCATTCGGTCTAGCTCTATCACCCTGCACATACACGAAATGCATGGATACAGTTCTGGCTCCCTTGAGACTCCAGGGCATCCGCATTCTGAATTACATAGACAACTGGCTAATCCTGGCCCAGTCTCAGCAGCTAGCACTTCGACACCGGGATGTCGTCCTAGCTCATCTTCATTCGCTGGGATTGAGACTCAACGCCATGAAAAGCGTTCTCTTTCCGGCGCAGGTGACAACCTACTTGGACGTCAGGTGGAATTCGATCACTATGCAGGCACATCTGTCTCCTGCTTGCGTCGAATCCATAAACAACGCTCTGAAGGAAATCAGACTGGACCAAGAAGTGACTGTACATCACTTACAAAAATGTTTAGGCCTCATGGCAGCTGCATCCACGGTGATACCTTTCGGTCTCCTGCACATGAGAGCTTTTCAGCTGTGGCTAAGAGCCAGGGGAGTTCACATGAGAACAAATCCCCGAATTCGGATAAGGGTTATGCGCAAAGGACTTCATACCCTTTCTATGTGGTTCAAACCCTGGTTTCTCACCTTGGGTCCCACTCTAGGTCCGTCTTGTCGTCGCAAAATGCTAACGACAGACACTTCCCTTACCGGCTGGGGCGTGGTCTTGGATGGCCGTCCAGCCCAAGGGAGCTGGAGAGGCCACCTTTTCGCATGGCACATCAATTGCCTCGAAATGATGGCTCTATTTTTAGCTCTACAGCATTTCCTCCAGCAGCTGAGAGGCTACCATGTCCTAGTGCGGGTGGACAGCACATTTGTAGTCTCCTACATAAATCGCCAGGGCGGCCTGCGTTCGCGACACCTGAACCAGCTAGCACATCAGGTTCTGCTCTGGGCTCAGGACAAGTTCCTGTCCCTCAGGGCGATTCACATTCCAGGAAACAGGAATGTGGGAGCAGACTTTCTTTCCATACAAGCTGTGAATCATGGGGAATGGAAACTCCACCCCGAAGTAGTCGCTCAAATCTGGGAGAGATTCTTTACAGCAGAAGTGTACCTCTTTGCCTCCCAGGACACTGCACAATGTCCCCTCTACTACTCTCTGACTCATCCAGCTCCCCTGGGTCTGGACGCGATGGCCCATACGTGGCCCAATTTACGCCTCTATGCGTACCCTCTGGTAGCTCTGCTCCCGGGAGTCCTGGCGAGGGTCCGTCAACACGGTTTGCGCGTCTTATTGATAGCGCCCCGTTGGCCGGCCCGAGTATGGTTCTCAGAGATAATATCTCTCCTCAACGGCTCACCTTGGATGATTCCAGTGAGGAGGGATCTTCTGTCTCAGGCGGAGGGGACAATATTTCATCCTCGGCCCGAGCTCTGGAACTTTCACGCTTGGCACCTGAATGGGACCAATTGAGTCAAGCCGGCCTTTCAGCTGGCGTAATTGACACCATCCTACAGATGTCGCCATTAAAAACCTGCGTTTCGAGAAAAGGGATCCCGTGACTTGCCGCGGCTTTGCGCGGCTGCGTGCGGGAAGCTGTGAACATGCCCTTCATTACCTGTAGGGGGCAGTCGTGTTTCAGTCTGAAGTATTGTGTGTCTACTGAAGCCGAAAATGTGTGCAAATTAAACTGCGCATGCGTGTTTGGAGTCGCTGTGCCGGCGCTGTGGATCAGTCGGTTGTGGATCATCACGGAGGTTACAACACGGTGTCGCTGGAGCTGGAGTTTGTCGTGTTCGAGGTAAGTTTAGCTTTCTTTTTTGGATGTGATTCTCGCTTTCATGACTCCCAATTAATGTTCATCTTAATCTCAGGACGTACAATTAGCAATTTCAGTGTTTAATAGTGTGGAGATTCACAAAACACCGTTTTCGTGTAAAAACCTGAACCTACGGAGCCCCCATGGGTCCTGTGGTAAATAAATAAATAAAATAATAACGAACCGAGCGCGCGGATTAATACACCGAGATGTGTGTTTCTTACCCCCACCCGAGTGAAAACGGCGTCTTCAGACAAAGCCTCGCCAGTTAGATGCCATTTCTGAACAAACTGAGTCGTGTGTGTTAAAGCATTAAATGGTAAAAGAGCACTAGCAATAAACGTTTTTTTTCTGAAGCCGGACTTTATTAATGAGTTACGAGTAAAGAACCTGTACATATGTTCATACAGTATTGACAGCAGCTCTAATTTACTGCGGTAAAGCCAGCCGCGGTTCAGAAAAACACGGTCAAGCCAGCCGCGATTGATTTTAGTGTGCGCGCATATTACAGCGATTACGGTAGTTTCATGAACAACACAGAGAGAATGCCCCATATCTGAAAAATGCTGCAGTAAAATAGTTTCATATGTGGTGTGTATATAGTATGGGACGTCCTGAATAAGAACTGATCATTGTTTTTTTCTACTTATTAGAAATGGGGTCTTTATACCCCTTTAAAGTGTAATAATGTCCAATATCTCAAAAATGCTGCAGTAAAATAGTTTCATATGTAGTGTGTATATAGTATGGGACGTCCTGAATAAGGACTGATCATTGTTTTTTTCTACTTTTTTTTTTATCATATAATGTGTGTACATTATATGGGATAAAAACTGACCATGGCGTTTTATACTTACTAGAATTTATTTTTTCATAGGTCTCTGAAGTGAAATAAAGGCATTTTATTTAACTTTTTTCCCCATTGTGAACATTTGTTTATTTGACCTCTCTTCCAAAGCAGACGTTAATCCTCATTATAGAAAACATTCATTGAAGAATAACTGCTACTTTTGAACAGTAAAACAAAATAAAAATCAATTCTGGTATTTAGAAAGACTAAATACATTATTTTGTCTGTTTTCTACGAATTCTGCTGTAACTTATCTACATAAAACAATTATTTGAATGGTGAATATTTAAGAAAAATATTGTAACAGACAACCGTCAAAGTCACCAATAAATAACACGGATATTAAAGCAGAAATGCAAATAAATAAGCAAGTAAAAATTGACGAGCATGTTGTATTATCTCTCAGTCCTGGGCGTCTAAATGAAAAGCGCTCTGAAAGCGCGTTGTCTCTGTGTCGGTCCTGAAACTACCGTAACCACTGTAATATGTGCGCACACTAAAATCAATCGCGGCTGGCTTGACCGTGTTCTTCTGAACCGCGGCTGGCTTTACCGCAGTTCTAATTTGTCTAAATCGCATTGCAGACAATAAAAATAAGTCGAGTCATCCTGTGACCCTACATGCTTAATCTTTGCACACATGATTCTTGCTTCTCACTTTTTCCTTAATCCCTCACTGTTCTATCTTGTATTTTCTAACGGTGTCAGAAACTTTGTGTTAGTAGCACTGCTTGACGCCTTCCTCTTTTGTAATTTGCTTTGGATAAAGGCAAACTTACAAAAGATGAAGAAATGCCTGAATGTAGTTGTACGAATAAAAGATTATGTAATGATACAATGTAAATATTTTCACAGAAACAAAGTGTAAAGATGAGACGTGAATCTGAAGAGGATCTCTTTGATGATTGCCTGGTAAAGCATTGTTTTCTTATTAATTATACAATTTATTAATACCTTGAATATAGTGTTTGTTGTATTGGACAGAAGCATATAAATGCAAATGTATATATAAATGAGTAATTATTGAACGAATTTTCATGTTTGGACTAACCCTTTAAATACAAACTCAGCATTCATCATAGGATTTCCTGACACTGTAAAGCCATCTCATGCCATGTTTTACTGATGCAAGATAAAGCAATTTAACCCAAGTTTAACAATATGAAGTATATGAAGTGATGGTCATTTTTTTATCATCATTTATTTTTATTATTATTTTTTTCTCAATGAAGTCAGCACAGGTTGAAGCAATTCAGATTTTTTTTGCTTCTCAAAATAAATGATTTATTTTCTTGTAAATTTTATGCAGGGGGACAGACGAAGTGACACCTTCTTAAAATCCTTGTCGTCCGTGCTGTTGAAGGGGAAGAACCGGTTGGTGTATCCATAATCCTTGAAGGAGAGGCTATTTTCAGAAAGTTCTTCTAGAACTTGTTGGGATTAAGCTATCACCAAAAGTGCAAGCTTTAAAGATGAAGTTATCATCTTAAAACATTTGATTTGGCTTGACTACAAGTGTTTACATGTTTTGTTTACATGTTTAGCTTAAAATGTTTTCATGCATTAAGGTTTCAATGGCATACTTTTAAGTGCACTAGTCCAGAGTGCTGATTTGAAAGTTGCAACTTCACTGCTTCAGAGGGCTATTACGTTTTAACGTTTATTCTACAGTTTGTTTAAAGTATTTTCTGCTGCATTTTATTTCTAAATGAATGCTGTATTTTATTTATTTATTATTTTACACAATTTTGTTTAAAACAAGTATTTCAGGCCCTGGTGCCGTGCAGTTTTTTTCTATGGATGCAAAATTTAGCTGAATGCACTTTTATTAAAAAGACAACTTGGATCTAGACTGTGAATGTCACAAATATTTGGTAATGTTGGCGAATAAACTGTTTAATTATATTTTAGTTGTGTGATTTATGAAAGATATAGATGAAATAATTACTTAAGTTTCTTTCCAAAACATAAATTAGCAATGTTTACATTATTATAGGGAGTAATAGGTAGCAAACCTACGCCCTTGTGTGTGTGTGTGTGTATGTATATATATGGAAATATAATTAATATTTTCGTGTTTAATTACAAAAAAAAAACATTTTAATGGTTAGTGATTGTTGCAGACATTTACACTATTTTTGAGAACTATTAAGTTCTCCTTCAACGTGTCATAGCCGATAACTGCCCCTTTGAAGCCTTTGAATGGTGTTAAAAATACTTGCAAAACAAGTATTGCAGCCATACATTGGAGGGAACTTCTGAGGTGGTCAGTGATTGATGGCACGGTCGGTCGGAGGGGGTTGTGATCACACCTATAGATCTTTTGTTCTAGGCTATCGGTCAAATATCTCTCCACTTGGAAGCAAAAACATGCAAGGGATTTCAGCATCTCGACGCACATACTAAGCTGTTTATAAAGTAGACACTGTTTGTTTTTTCATTTTGTAATCTTTCCCGTGTTTACCGTGTACTGTACAATGTATATTCATTTTTTAATGAATTACTGTAAATAAACTACACATTCCGTTGATTTACCAGAAATGACTTTTCTGTTTTTTGTGTGTGCTAAACTAAACTTCAGGGTCAAAGTAATAGCGATTTTATTTGAAAAGTATTATATATTTACAATGCTGATAAGTTCAAGCTTAGATTCATATATAAACTGCTTCAAAGTCTTTCCGTGACCGCTGAAATCCGACAGACGCAGGGCTCAAGGGATGTGTGTGTGTGTGTGCGCGCGTGTGTATGTGTGTGTGTGCGGGTTAGTGTGCCTGTCCTATTTCAGCGGATTTTTCCGCTACCGCAGATCAGTTCATCAACTTGTAATATATACATTTTAGGAATATATTAACATGTGCAGACATTTAAGGTTGCGCTGCCCTCTCTTGCCCCTGCGTAGAGCCTACACACACACACACACACACACACACACACACACATCTATCTATCTATCTATCTATCTATCTATTATATAAATACACATTTGGAATCTGCATCTACATTTTCTGTTACAAGTATAGAATTAGGTTCAGCTGAGACTCATGATCAATGGTGTTAGGGTACTTATGTAGTGATAATTAGTTTCAGCCAAATCATTAAAACTAACAATGGACTATGACACTCTTGAGAGGGGATATGAAGGTGTTATTCATTTATTTATTCTCTACAAGGGTGCGAACAACAATACAGACCAAACTATAACTCTCTCTTACTACTATAAAAAGTCTAGACATAAACAAACAAAATACAGCTTTTTTTCCTCAGAGGTAAACGGAAAAGTGAAGTTGTTCAGCTGTTCACTGTCACTGCAGCTTCTTCAAAGTCTTCCCACTCCGTGACCACTGAAATCCGACACGACACCACGTTAGGCTACGTCTTGACTCATTTGTATACCGACGTTGATTGGATGTTTCCCGAGGGCTCAGGGGAGTGTGTGTGTCTGTGTGTGTGTCTATGTGTGTGTGTCTGTGTGTGTGTGTCTATGTGTGTGCGTCCGCGCGGGTACTTGTTCTACTGTTATAAAAACTCTAAATATAAACAAACAAAATACAGCTTTTTTTTCAGAGGTAAACGGAAAAGTGAAGATGTTCAGTGTCACTATGCAGATGTTACACTCAGTGGAGTTACCGAAATCATTGGTTTAGTCCTCATTGAGCTTTTGTTCCTCTTATGTGAGCATAAACAGTGAAACATTCCTCAGGTTTATAATAGTGAACCACGTTCCCGTCGAACGAAACGAGGCATAATCGTGGTGTTTGCTTCGGTTATGACACACCATAGTTTATTACCTGCTGTGGTAGATCTGAATATTTATTCAAACACAATAATAAAGCTTTATATCCTCAGGAGGGCTCAGTACATTGTTTTAGCGATAGTTTCACGGAAGCGAGTTCAGAACTAATCTAACCAAACCAAAAAAAAAATAGCTGGATAGTTTTGTTCTTCAGAAAAGATATCTGAAGTCACAGAGAGATCCTGCTCTGTAGAAGCTGCCTCAGTCTATTTGTGCAATTACTCCATCCCGCCCTTATCAATGATAGTATAGTAATGATGTCGCTGTTGATTATCTGTTCTTGTGCTTTTGAAAAATAATTTTTTTTTCTAAGAACATGTAATAGGATGGTGTTTATTGCATATATGTATGTTTTTTTGTAATAGGCAAGTATATCAAAATAATTTAACTGTTTAATAGACATGGGTGTTTTTTTTTACAGATTCACTGTAAAACATGAAAATAATAATAACCTATTTGTGAGGTAGAATTAACCCAACATTCCAGTTAAAATGAACCAACAAACCCCAAACATATGGGTAGAACATTTGAACCATTTATGTGGTAGAATTAACCCAGCATTATAGTTAAATATGACCTAGCATTTGGATTGAATATTTAACCCATCTTGCTGGGTTAAATTAACCCAGCATTTAGTTAGTCCTATATTTACCCAGCAGCTGGGTTAAAAACAACCCAGATTGTTTTTAACCCAGCATTTTTTAGGGTGTATATATATATATATATATATATATATATATATATATATATATATATATATATATATATATATATACACACAGACATGCGTGTGTCATTTTAATTCAAATGAACATTTTAATCTGTGCATGGGCGTCAACTCGCACGTTCTGTAATGTTCCATTGTCTTTTAGAGCCCATTACTAAAGCAGGTTACTAAAACCTGGCTTACTACCTATAAAAAATATTTCAATTTAACTCATGGGTCTCAATCACAGATGACACGACAAATTATATACTCTGAAACGTTCATTTGAACATTTAAAATGTTAATACAAAAATACAAAAACATGAATACTAATGTTATCATGGTGTAAATTATTAACATTAGGTTAGGTCCTGCCCTTAATTAATTCATATTATAATTACTTTTACATAGTATAGTTACTGGACTGACATTACCAAAACTAGCTATTTGATTTAGCCTTTCTAAAATCAACCCATATATCATTTATAATCAGAAAACATAAAACATATTATGATCTGTTCAACAGCCCATCTGTTTTAATTTAGTTTGTATTTTTTATTATTCATAAGACAACCTTTCAGTTTTGTAAATATTTTAGTTATAGTGTGTTAAGTCTTACTTTAGGTTAAACGTTTTTGAGAATTTGACCATCCAGCTTAGATAAATGTTATGTCATTGATAAAATCTGGATTAAGGATATTTTATTATATAATTATATATTATTGTGGTCTGGGGGTTTGCGTGCCTCAACACAATTCAGCAAATACAATACTGTTACTATACAGTAAGGTCAGGTAAAAACAGTGCTCGAACATGATGCCCCCCTCCCCCCACCCCGTGTTGTCTGGTCTAGAACGGCGCTGCCTCTGACCGTCTTTTGTCTTGTAAATGAGTATTCTCACTCACCTTCCAATCCCCCCAGCGCACACACTCTGTTTGTACTGTAAACTGCACTGTAACTGTGTTTGCTAGGGCACTTGGTTATACACAGTACTTTAATGTATGGAACACTTACTTAACTTACTGGTTTGGTTTAAATATCGCTTGTTACCTTATTCAACAAAATAAATTCATTATTAACGTATTGAAGTATTTTAGTTAAGGACAAAAACTGTGCTTGTGTTTAGAACTGCTGAACAGCCGAAAACACACACACACCCATCCCCCCGCCAAAAACACACACGCACACACAGAGCAATTAACACTAGGAGTGGAAGGTGAAACCTCAATGGAGAATACCAAGTTTGTCGTTGCTCTTTTGGAGTTCTTAAAACCCAAAACATTTATTTATACTGAGAAAAAATTATTATGGGTCACAATCACAAACACAAATACATATAATCAAGTGTTTAACTGGTTTCATTTGTTTCTATGATCAATAATTATTATTATTATTTTCAGCCCAACTCTTTGACTATTTAAAACAAAGTTGTGTCCCATTTTTTGCCCATTGAAGTTGTTGGTTCAACTAAACAATTTTTAAATACCCAAACAATCCCCCAAAATTAAAACACGCAAAACATGACTTTAACAATTCAATTTATTCTTCCAAAACTAGTCAAAGTTAAAACAGTAATTTATATAAAACAGATGAATACATGTTGTCTTTTTGCTTAAAGTTCATTAAACAACCCGGATACACCAGCTGCTTATAAGTCTCTATCTATAGTCCTTTTACATTAAAATAAAAAATTTTCAAATATCAAAACTATTACATATTTGTTATTAATAATGTTATTACTTAACAGTTTAAGTCTTTGTTTCCCCCAAAGTACTGTATCAGACATTTTGCAGTTCTATGTTCAGAATATACAGTAGACCTGATCAAACATCATTCTAAAGCTGTCGGACTGTGACGTCATCGCTACCGCAGATCAGTTCATCAACTTGTAATACATACATTTTAGGAATATATTAACATGTGCAGACATTTAAGGTTGCGCTGCCCTCTCTTGCCCCTGCGTAGAGCCTACACACACACACATCTATCTATCTATCTATCTATCTATTATATAAATACACATTTGGAATCTGCATCTACATTTTCTGTTACAAGTATAGAATTAGGTTCAGCTGAGACTCATGATCAATGGTGTTAGGGTACTTATGTAGTGATAATTAGTTTCAGCCAGATCATTAAAACTAACAATGGACTATGACACTCTTGAGAGGGGATATGAAGGTGTTATTCATTTATTTATTCTCTACAAGGGTGCGAACAACAATACAGACCAAACTATAACTCTCTCTTACTACTATAAAAATTCTAGATATAAACAAACAAAATACAGCTTTTTTTCCTCAGAGGTAAACGGAAAAGTGAAGTTGTTCAGCTGTTCAGCTGTCACTGCAGCTTCTTCAAAGTCTTCCCACTCCGTGACCACTGAAATCCGACACGACACCACGTTAGGCTGCGTCTTGACTCATTTGTATACCGACGGTGATTGGATGTTTCCCGAGGGCTCAGGGGAGTGTGTGTGTGTCTGTGTGTGTGCGTCTATGTGTGTGCGTGTCCTCATTGAGCTTTTGTTCCTCTTATGTGAGCATAAACAGTGAAACATTCCACAGGTTTATAATAGTGAACCACGTTCCCGTCGAACGAAACGAGGCATAATCGTGGTGTTTGCTTCGGTTATGACACACCATAGTTTATTACCTGCTGTGGTAGATCTGAATATTTATCCAAACACAATAATAAAGCTTTATATCCTCAGGAGGGCTCAGTACATTGTTTTAGCGATAGTTTCACGGAAGCGAGTTCAGAACTAATCTAACCAAACCAAAAAAAAAAAAAACATCCGAAGCTTCAAATAGAATGAACGAACTAATGAAATTGATATATATGTAATTGATATACTGTATATACAGACGTGTGTGTGTCATTTTAATTCAAATGAACATTTTAATGCTTTCTGATACACTTATCAACTTATCCACATAAACTTATCAACACATACTCTCCGTGCACGCACATACAATCTCTAAAAAAGTAAAATTAATAACATACATATACAAATAAACAAAAATATAAACGTCTATGTATATTGAAGTTTACGGTGAACGCAGAGTCGGCTAAGCACATGTGATGACGCGCGCGCCCTCACCTCTTGTTACGGCTGCCTATTTGGCCAAAAAATAATTGAACGATATGCCTGGTCCTGGAAAGAGACAATAAATATATATATATTTTTATACATTTATTGCATTGTTTGTTGTTTACAGTCAAGCCATCAACATACAATAAAATGTAAACATGAGATCTAAACTAAAAACTGTGCTCCCTGTGCTGGTGCTGGCAATATCATCTCTTTGTTCTGCTGTCTCCGGCTCCCTCCCTGGTCCTGAACCGTACCACCATACATACCAGATCAAGAACTTGAAGATGAAGATTATATCTCTCTGGTCTTCTCTCTCTGACGGGTTCCTCCCTAGTTTCTGATGATCTCAATTAGTTTGTAGTGTTGCTTGTCCAAGGAAACCAGTAATCTTGCTTGAAGTGGAGCAGATATAATTCTCAGAAACTCATTACTGATCTTAAAAAAAAAAAAAAAAAAGGTAAAAACAAAAACTGGACTGGCTCAAGTTCTTATGTTAGCAAATCTTAATTACAGTGTGTATAAAGTATAGAAAACAGTACACTACAAACAGCACTCACTCCAAATTAGCTTGTTCTATGTTTACGTCACTTTCCTATTAATTTTTACATCGTTAACCAACGGTACTTAAATATAATTATTTTCTTCGGCGCCGCTGACTTACTGTATAAACTCCGGTGTTTTTGAAAATCACCACGTTAGTTAGCTAATGCTAATGCAGGTAATATAGGTGGTTTTAGCTACAGTAGCAAACACGGACACAAAACTCAATCTACAAAGTAGTTGTTCCTGACATAAATCATGAATTTGCTCATAGAAGAGATACATTTAACATAGAAATGACATGAGTTTGCTTTCTTACCTGGTTTAAATGAGTTTTCTTTGAGAATCTCCACCCGCATGTGATTCAGTCCGTGAAAATGCTGCGTCATGAGGTCATGAGACACGGTTTGAAGCAGAAATGTCCTTTGTGAATGGATTAGATTTAAGTTTAATCAGGGGCTTTAACTAACAGTAACTGAAATACAGGTTCTGATATCCTTCCTTACTTGTTTCAACGTCATGCTCCGGTTTGAGGCGGAAATAAAATTATACCGGCAAAACTATGGTCTAAAGACTGCGCATGCGCAAATCACACTCAACCAAATAAGAGTACCTTGATCAAAATGAAATATTTCACTTTGGTTTCCTGCTGTAAACAGCATTATACTAAAAAAAAAAAAAAAAAAAAGATTCACCCATAAGCATAAATTAGACACTTCAGTTAAAAAGAGCAAATTATTTTTTTTACTAATGGAATGAGAAAAAAAAACACATTAAACTAGGTTTACTTTTTTCAGTGGATCCCTCAATAATTTCTGTCTCCTTTGCCTGTGTTTGATAATGTGAAGCACATATACACTCATTCATCATGAAAGATCTATTATAAAACAAAATAAAATTCATGTTCGCTTCAGCACTGTTCATCCGCGTTCTTACATTCATTGTTGTACTTGGTCCGGCTTTTAGATAAAGTCCTTCCATGCGCCATCTGGCGGATATTCAGTGAAGCGCAACACATTTATTTAAAATTCCCGAATGTTGCCTCCGGCAAGACCCGGCACGCCGCGCGCTAAATTGCGGCATCCCGCGGGAAAACACGCAGGGTTTTAAGGGCGACATCTGTAAGTGCTAGGGCTCCCTCCACTAGAAGGTTTTATGCCTTCAAATGGAAGGTATTCGAGAGCTGGTGCATGGCAAAGCAGGTGGACCCAGTCCACTGCCAAGTCCTTTCAGTGCTGGAATTCCTGCAAGAGAAATTGTCCATGGGCTTGTGCCATAGTACCCTCAGAACGTACATGGCCGCTCTTTCAGACTGCCACGTCCTGACTGAAGGGGTTACTGTGGGAAATCACCCTTTAGTTGCCCGTTTCATTCGTGGAGCTAAACGGTTGAGGCCACCCACTAGAGTCACTCCTTCGTGGGATTTGTCTATCGTGCTCGAAGGTCTAATCGACACTCCTTTTGAACCACCAGAGTCAGCGCCCGACAAGCTTCTGACTCTCAAGATGGTTCTTCTTATAGCCATTACCTCTCTCAAGAGACCTGCGTGCATTATCAGTCTCCCCATCTTGCCTGGACTTTGCCCCTGGGCTAGTCAAGGCCATTCTGCATCCTCACCTAAACTACCTACCGAAAGTTCTTTCTCAACCATGCACCCTGTCATCCTGGAAGCCTTCTGTCCTCCGCCTTTTGCGGATTCGGAGCAGGAGAAACTTCACCTACTGTGCCCAGTACGTGCTCTTCAGGCCTATGTCCACCGCACCAGCCAGTGGCATAAGTCAGAGCAACTCTTTATGGAGGCCGCAACCGGGGGGCGGCCACCACCACACAAACTCTGTCACACTGGGTGAGAGATGCTATTGCCCTCTCCAATGAAGCGCGTGGACTCACTTCGCCTCTAGGAGTCAGGGCTCATTCAACCAGAGGGGTCGCCTCATCTATTGCTCTTGCAAGAGGTACTCCCCTGCAACAAGTGTGTGACGTGGAGGGTTGGTCCTCTCCGCACACATTTGTAAGATTTTATAGTCTGGATGTCCATGCAACTCTGGGCTCACGAGTCCTCGAGTCAGCTTCCCAGACATGAATCTGAGACTTCCTGGCCTCGTTCCCATAGCGTTTTCACGTAGCATCGAGTAAAAGCCTTTGAAAGGGAATGTCTCGGGTTACGCGGGTTTGCTGTAACCCTGTTCCCTGAAAAGGCGGGAACGAGATGCTGCGTCTGAATGCCGCACTACCACGTGACCGGACGTCCGTTCAGACAAATTAATCTGAGGTTTGTCGCTGGCTCACTAGTGTTTATAACCTCCAGCTGCGTCTAATCAGATGACGTCACCTGACTGAGGTTATAAATAGCCAAAAATTTGGCATTTGCACACATGCTTCACAACCGACAACGTGACAAAATGGTTCCCATAGCGTTTTCACGCAGCATCTCGTTCCCGCCTTTTCAGGGAACAGGGTTACAGCAAAGTAACGCGAGACGATTTCTTAAAAGGGTCATCAACTATCTTAGAGATGATGGACAAGTGGCAGGGTAGATTTTATGAATTTATTGACATAAGCTTTGAAACTAAACATGACAGAACTGGAACAACTTAGATAGAAGACTAACTAACAGCATTTTCACACTAGGCATAATTTATTTTTACCATGCCCAGGAACAATTACTCCCCCTCCCCACTCCCCCGCTGATTATTTTTGTTCTCCGTACTCAGATACAGTATACTTGCATATTTACACTCTCAGATACAGCACGTGGCAGTAACTTTCTCACTGTGCCTAATATTATTGATAGTTAAAATAAAAGTCAAAAGCAACGCTCTCATGTGCCTTCCTACTTTCAGAGTCCCAAACAGCATTGATGACTTACTGTAACGTTTAACCAGCAATCTACTAGTCCAACAACATAGAGTTTCATGCGATGCCCCTGACAAAATAATATGTATTTGCAATACATATATTGCATACATTTCATGTATAAGATTTTTTTTGTATTATTATTTTGACTTTAATGCATTTAACAGTGTTGTTTGTTTTTTGTTGCATTTTGTTTTGTTTTAATTGTATAGACATAGCCAAATGCTTATTTTTTCTCCGTTACTTAACATAATATAACTTTATGAAAAACGTGACAAGACATATTATTTTTGGTAGTTTGCCAAGAGTTAAGACAGACCTACATTTTATTATTTTGCATTTTGTTATCATTTTACCGCCTTCTTGTTTGAGCTGCCTTCCTGTTTAATATTCTTTTTTTTTATTATTATTCATGCATTTTAAACAGTCACTTTGAAATGATAAATCCAGCTTAATACTCAGTAAATAGTGCAAATGAAAGATGAGCTAGATCTCATTATGCTCTGTTCAACCAGACTGATGATGGCTTAGGTATTTGTGCTACGTTTATGTCTTTTATTTCCTTTTTCTTATGAAAACAAACAAACAAACAAACAAACAAACACAATCTATGGGGGTGAGGCATTTTGCATTATAGGGTATGATGTAATTAAATGATCTAATCTTGACAGAATTCAACTAAGTTTTGTTGTAGCAATTACTTTCACTGCATATTTTTTTATCTGCCGATCAGGTTATCCATGGCTGAATCTTTCCTATATATGATTTAGGAGACCTTTAATGTAAAGGTGGCTTCATAGCAATGTGTTTAAATACAAGACAGTTCCACATGCATAATAACACTGTGAGTGAATAAGTGAGTTCTGAGGGCAAGGCTCTATGAGGTCTGCATTTCTCTTTATTTAGCTAGTTTCGGTTTCATTGCTTAGATCTGATTATTGAACAAGGTTGAGTATTGTTATTAAAAATTAATTAAGAATTAGACAGCTTGCAAAACATCATCATCTCTCTCTCTCTCTCTCTCTCTCTCTCTCTGTTTTCCCTATTAACCAGGGCATGCTATTCCTTTATAGCATATTTTACACCAACTTCATCTGCCTAAAACATTTTTTATAGTTTTATTTATTGAGTGCAGAGTTATTAAATCATTAGCTTACAGAGGAATTTGGGAACTGAGGAACTGATGTTTACAAATATAAAGTGGAAAATAAAGACAGAAAGTGAAAGCATTGGACCCTGGAGACACATTAGCATAAATATCTGTATTGAAATGCAGTGTTTTGTATCCTAGCAGACTGAGACTGTTACTGCCATCCTAACAGCATCACTTGTGTGTATAAAAGTAGGCCAGATTTAAAAAAAAAATTTAAAAAATGCATTTTTCTAAGAATGCAGCATATCTTCTATTTTTTTTAATGTCCAGTCAGTCAATATTTTTACTCACAAGATCTCCTTCAAGATCTGATTAAACCGAATCCGAATCTGAACCTAACTTCTAATGAGACTTAAACTCTCAGTTAGTCTTTCTCATTCATTCAGAAAACTCACCTCCATGAGTGAGGTTTATTGTCTGATCTATTTGAGTGCAGTTAGCTTAATCAAATCTAATCAATTCTAGTCCAGTGTAGTGTTTTGTAATTGGTTGGGCCTCTGTCTGTTCCTTGCTTACCTGTTCTGTCTATATTGGTTGATGTCTGTTTGATAGGTCTGACCTGTCACATCAAATCAGATAACAAGTTGCATTTTGGGTGATCTCATCAAAACCAGATGAAATCACCAAGTTGTCTATATTATCTGAATGGTTCAAAGATATAAACGATTGGATTACCGATCATTTTCTCTTGAAAACGGAGCGTTTTCATATTTAGTTCCTAAGCTTTGAAGTAGCCTTCCTAGCAGTGTCCGGGGCTCAGACACAGTCTCCCAGTTTAAAAGTAGACTAAAGACGCATCCCTTTAGCCTGGCATGCACATAATTTATCCCATAACCTGATATTCCAGTACATCTAAATGCACACTCTCATCTAATGCTGTTAATATGCTAATTATTTTCCACCTGCTGTTCTTTTTTCTACCATTCCTACGCATCTGGAGATTGTGCCAGCTCCAGTAGACAGAGGCCAACCCAACTGATGATGAGTTCCGTGCTGTTCTCTCAAAGTTTTGTCCTATTGCCACCTCGGGGGAATTCTTCCTTGCCACCGTTGCCGTCGCCTTCGGCTTCCTCATCTGGGACAATCTAAGCATTATGATTTACTGTATACATATTTTTCTTTTTAATACCAAGTTGATTACTGTATCATGCCTGGTTCCTGAGATATGACCAGTGATAGAGTGTTTATGAGGATTGTCATGAAAAACTAAGTCGTAATCCTTTTTTTAGAATTTCTAAACATAGGTTCTGTGATGTAGTAAAAAGAAATAAAATAACGTAACCAGCAAGCCCATTTTATAGTGAGAAAATGCATGTATTTCTATCACAACTATACAGGTCCTTCTCAAATAATTAGCGTATCGTGATGAAGTTCATTATTTTCTGTAATGTACTGATAAACATTAGACATATATTTTTTTTAGATTCATTACACACAACTGAAGTAGTTCAAGCCATTTATTGTTTTAATATTGATGATTGTGGCTGTAGATGCGGACATATTATTTCACTAGTTTTGACGCGTATCTTTAATTTGAAGTTTCACTCACAACAACAGAAGTCTGATGATCTCTTTGTCTCTTGTAGTTTATTTTGTCAGCATCAAAGAATCAACACTTCATACAGTCGTCTTGAGTAAATCCACTGTGGTTACAGACACCAGTTGGTGTATCTTGCAAATTTCTAACTTTTACAACAACCTATTTGCTGTATCTTATGCATATAACAACACTTTTGTTGTATATATCTGCTTACGGGTAGATTAGGGTCAAAAGCTTGTGTTTCCGTAGCCTTCCGCATCTCAACTGACTTTTCTATCATGCGATAGTCATACAAATACATGTCATAGTGGAATGACATCACAGACCAACTTACGATTGTCAAAATGGATGCTTCACTAACAAATTTAAAGCTTATGGCTTATGTAATAAACTTAATGCTTAATGCTTAACTAATAAACAGAATAAGATAGAATAAATGAAATAAAACAGATAAAATAAAATAAACACAACAACAAATTCTGCAGATCCATCTTACATAACAAATGTGATATGGCTCTTACAGTACAGTGGCATACAGCTCATGAAAACCCAAAATCCCTATCTAAAAAAATTTGCATATTTCATCCGACCAATAAAAGAAAAGTGTTTTTAATACAAGAAAAGTCAACCTTCTAATAATTATGTTCAGTTCTGCACTCAATACTTGGTTGGGAATCCTTTTGCAGATCCTTGTGTCTTGTGTCTCTCAACTTTCTCTTCACAATATCCCACAGATTCTCTATGGGGTTCAGGTCAGGAGAGTTGGCAGGCCAATTGAGCACAGTAATACCATGGTCAGTAAACCATTTACCAGTGGTTTTGGCACTGTGAGCAGGTGCCAGGTCGTGCTGAAAAATGAAATCTTCATCTCCATAAAGCTTTTCAGCAGATGGAAGGATGAAGTGCTCCAAAATCTCCTGATAGCTCGCTGCATTGACCCTGCCCTTGATAAAACTCAGTGGACCAACACCAGCAGCTGACATGGCACCCCAGACCATCACTGATCACATCACTTCACTGGACTTCAGGCATTTTGGCATTCCCTCTCCCCAGTCTTCCTCCAGACTCTCGCACCTTGATTTCCGAATGACATGCAAAATTTGCAACCTGTAGCCCATTTCCTGCACACGCCTGTACACGGTGGCTCTGGATGTTTCTACTCCAGACTCAGTCCACTGCTTCCGCAGGTCCCCCAAGGTCTGGAATCAGTCCTTCTCCACAATCTTCCTCAGGGCCCGGTCACCTCTTCTCGTTGTGCAGCGTTTTCTGCCACACTTTTTCCTTCCCACAGACTTCCCACTGAGGTGCCATGACACAGCACTCTGGGAACAGCCTATTCGTTCAGAAATTTCATTCTGTGTCTTACCCTCTTGCTTGAGGGTGTCAATGATGGCCTTCTGGACAGCAGTCAGGTCGGCAGTCTTACCCATGATTGCGATTTTGAGTATTGAACCAGGCTAGGAGTTTTTAAAAGCCTCAGGAATCTTTTGCAGGTGTTTAGAGTTAATTAGTTGATTCAGATGATTAGGTTAATAGCTCGTTTAGAGAACCTTTTCATGATGTGCTTTCATGAACTGTATGCCACAATCATCAATATTAAAACAACAAAAGGCTTGAACTACTTCAGTTGTGTGTAATGAATCTAAAATATATGAAAGTCTAATGTTTATCAGTACATTACAGAAAATAATTAACTTTATCACAATATGCAAATTTTTTTAGAAGGACCTGTAGTAACCAGCTTGGATACTGTTCATTACAGTAGTTTATAGCAATATTTAGGATTAAAATGTCAAACTCAGGCAGCGCGGTGGTGTAGTGGTTAGCACTGTCGCCTTGCACCTCCAGGTTCGGGTTCGATTCCCAGCCAGGCTCGATTCCCGTCTCTGTGTGCATGGAGTTTCCATGTTCTCCCTGTGCTTGGTGGGTTTTCTCCCCGGGTACTCCGGTTTCCTCCCACAGTCCAAAGATATGCAGGTTAGACTAATTGGCGTTCCCAAATTTCCTGTAGTGTGTGTGTGCCCTGCGATGGATTGGTGCCCTGCCAGGGGTGTACCCTGATTCTCCTGGGATAGGCTACAGGTCCCCACGACCCTGAATACAGGATAAACCGTTATAGAAGTTGAGTGAGTGAGTGAGTGAGAGCTCAAACATAATTCTGTTGAAGGATCAATAAAATAAAATATATATCAACCAATTTTTGCCAAAATTGAACATTTGATACATTTTATCTGCTGCACCATAATGTAAAACTAACATACAGTATGTGACTTAAAACTTGATTTTCAACATTCAAGATTCAAAGAACTTATGCTTATGGTTACAGGTGCTCACAGTTGTTAACTAAGGAAAGATAATAAAGGTAATAAATAATAATAATATCAAAAAAAAAAAAAAGTTCCTAAAACATTAAGTACCAACTAAATATGACTCAAGACCACTTGTAAGTATTGCACAGTTATCTAGTATGTATGTAATATTGTATTATTATATGCAATCTTGTATTACGTATTATATTGGGAGTATTGCAGTTATCATATTATTAATATGGGTAAGTATTAATGTCCTGTTGTATACCAGTCAGTGAAAAAATCCACATACATGTGTGTATGAGTTACAGAGAAGAATTTTATGGCCATAGGGATAAAGGATCTCCTGTGACGCTCGGTGGAACACTTGATAGTAATCAGTCTCTGCCTGAAACTGCTCCTCTGTTCAGCGAAAACACTGTATAGTGGTATTTGATATGATGGGTCACAATCCTGGCATTCTGCCTGGCTACTGTCAAGTCTAGTTTAGTCTAGTCAGGTCTAGTCTAGTCTAATAAAGTCTAGTTTAGTGACATGGTAACTAGGCTTGTTGAATTAAGTGTGGTTAAATTGAGTGGTATCAAGGCCAGTCTCGTGAAGTCAGGTCTTTGTTTGTCAAGTCGAGTTTAGTTGACCTGAGTAAAATCAAGTCAAATGGAGAAACAGGTGGAATAAAATGGAAACTATAGCTCATCTTAGATTTGCAACTGTATTCAGGTCTAGTCAAGTACACTGCAGTCAAGTATGGAGTTGATTCAAGCAAAGTATATTCAAGTCAATTCTTATCAAGTCTCGTAAGCTCTAGTCCTTAGTCTAGTTACTGATTTGAGATGACATTTGTTGAGAAATTGAGTTAAGTGAAGCGTATTCAAATTGAGCCTGATTGTTTCAAGTCTACTAAAGCCAAGTCTTGTCAAGGGGAATTAAGTCATAGTGCTCACATTAAGTCTAGTTAAGCTTATTAAAGTCAAGTCTAGTCTACTGTAGTCAAGTCTAGTGGAGTAAATTTTGATAGAAGGTGAACAAGATGGCAAAATATACAGTAAACATAGAGAGGCTCAGGCACTTCAGCTTTACCATGATAGTGTTTGTTAACTGATGAATTTCTTGCATACTGGCTAGATTCAGTCTTGTGATTTTCACATATAAAATACAACTGTTACTTACAGCAATTATAATTACACATATACAGACTCTGTTCTGGACTATGTTTTCAACTTCGACCAGTTACAACCAGAGCTTGTGTGGAAGCTGCTACACAGCAAGCCCTTTATTCTGACTGAATGAGTCTGACACTCGCGCCTAGACAGCAAACAAAGAAGTGGGAAACACTAAGGGCTACAGGCTAAATCCATATTGACCAGTGCAAACATGCAGTCCCTGGCAAACAAAATGGATGACTCAGAATCTGGACCTTTCCACTGGCATTCCTAGCAACATGCTAGAATTCGAGGGGTAGACCATTTTCAGAGCTGATGAAGAATCAACAGCCACAGAAACAGAGTTGGGGTGGTTATGCATTTATATAACACCTGATTATAAAGTGTAGGCTATTTTATGTAAATACACCATCATTGATATGGTAGCAGTGTATAACCCCCTCGATGCTGTCACGATTCCCTCTCTGAGGTCTGCGTCTGGCCTGTGTTCGTGGCATGAATGCGAGAGGAGGCGAGCTGACGGTTCATTAAAGTCTTTTATTTACACATAAACAAAAGGTCAAACACCAAACACAAACGAATCATAAAGTAACTAATGCTAGACGCCTGACTGAACTTCAGCCAGGCTATTTATAATGAAACATAAACATAATTAACTCATTAACTTCCCTCGGTTCAGGTGAGCTTCTACGTCACCTGACCGAGGGGCAAACTGGGAAATGAAGTCTTTAACTCAAACTCAAAACAAACTACAAACTAAAACCAAAAACGGGCGTTAGGCGCCCTCTAGGGGTTGACCGTCACAGTATCCCCCCTCAAAAAAATGCTCCTCCGGAGCATCACCGGAGGCCCCGGACACCCAACCCAATGTTCTACCTTTCGCCTCCTATCCAGGAGGCTGGGTGACGGGGCTGGAGGCATGCTCTGCGGTTGCAGGGCTGGAAGCGTGCTCGCCGAAGGCGTTGGAGCGGTCACTGCTCTCGACGAAGGCGTGGGAGCGGTCACTGCGCTCGTAGACGGCGTGGGAGCGGTCACTGCGCTCGTAGACGGCGTGGGAGCGGTCACTGCGCTCGTAGACGGCGTGGGAGCGGTCACTGCGCTCGTAGACGGCGTGGGAGCGGTCACTGCGCTCGTAGACGGCGTGGGAGCGGTCACTGCGCTCGTAGACGGCGTGGGAGCGGTCACTGCGCTCGTAGACGGCGTGGGAGCGGTCACTGCGCTCGTAGACGGCGTGGGAGCGGTCACTGCGCTCGTAGACGGCGTGGGAGCGGTCACTGCGCTCGTAGACGGCGTGGGAGCGGTCACTGCGCTCGTAGACGGCGTGGGAGCGTGCAGTGCGCTCAATGACGGCTCTACGTTGTCCTCAAAGCCGGGAGGCGGCGGCAGAACATGTGCGTCGTACAGCGGCTGCTCACACGCTGGCTCGCTGTCCTCGAAGCCGAAAGGCGGCGGCAGAACAGGTGCGTCGGACAGCGGCTGCTCACACGCTGGCTCGCTGTCCTCGAAGCCGAAAGGCGGCGGCAGAACGGGAGCGTCGGTCAGCTGCTGCTGACACGCTGGTTCGCTGTCCTCGAAACCGGGAGGCGGCGGCAGAACGGGAGCGTCGGTCAGCTGCTGCTGACACGCTGGTTCGCTGTCCTCGAAACCGGGAGGCGGCGGCAGAACGGGTGCGTCGGACAGCAGCTGTAGATACGCTGGCTCGCTGTCCTCAAAGCCGAAAGGCGGCAGTAAAACGGGTGCGTCGGACAGCAGCTGTAGACACGCTGGCTCGCTGTCCTCGAAGCTGGAAGGTGGCGGTGCGTCGGGCAGCGGCTGCTGACACGCTAGCTCGCTGCTGAGTGTTGGCGAGAGAGGAGAAAGCTCCGAGCCCGCTTCGTGGTCATCCCGGAAGTGGAGGATCATCTGCTGGAGCTCCTTAATATGCTCCAGCATTTCACTCACCCGCTCCGGCTCCGGAATCCACCACATGAGCTCCTCCTCTCTCTGCTGCTGCTCTGCCTGGGGTTTTCTTTCCCCCTCGGCACCGCCGTACTTGGGCTTCCTCGCCCTTCTCTTCCGGCCGGTGCGGGGAACCACGTGACCCCGTGCCGCGTCGCCCCTGAATGGCGTCCGCCGAATGGCGAGCCTGCAGCCCTCCCAGCTTTGTGGTGTCTCTCTCTCCTCGCTGCTCTCTCGCAGGTGCTCCTGCTCCTCCAGCAATCTGTACTCGCAGCTGCGGTACATCTCCTCCTCGTCCTCTACCAGCCCGATGTTATAGTCCCAGCCGTAGTACTCCTCATCGCTGTCCCGCCAGTTCGTCAGCTCGGGCAAGATGGCCACTGCGCCCCCCCCAAAAAACTTCAGGAGGGGATCCTCCGCCATGCCACTTGTTAGGTCTAGCATTCTGTCACGTTTCTTCCCCTTACCGTGTTTGCGTCGGGTGTGTGTGCGCGGCATGAATGCGGATGGGAGGCGAGCTGACGGTTCATTAAAGTCTTTTATTTACACATAAACAAAAGGTCAAACACCAAACACAAACGAATCATAAAGTAACTAATGCTAGACGCCTGACTGAACTTCAGCCAGGCTATTTATAATGAAACATAAACATAATTAACTCATTAACTTCCCTCGGTTCAGGTGAGCTTCTACGTCACCTGACCGAGGGGCAAACTGGGAAATGAAGTCTTTAACTCAAACTCAAAACAAACTACAAACTAAAACCAAAAACGGGCGTTAGGCGCCCTCTAGGGGTTGACCGTCACAGATGCTAAGGCTAGTATAAGCATAAGAGCCACAAACTTAGAGCTCCTGTCAACAATCTGCAGACTGTGCATCCAGATGGAGCCTTTATAGTCGCTGAGGATGTTGAGATGTGTTCTGACAAAGTTTCAACAGAATGTCTCCTGGTTCACTAGGGGACACAAAACTTTTGACCATGTGTACACAAGTATGGCTGATACAAAGTCACACTCATCCCCCGCCTTGGGCAAGCTGACCATCTTTCATTGTTTCTGCTGCCAAAGTCATAAAATGTGTAAAACCCACAATCAGGACTGTTAAAATCTGGCGGCAAGGAGCTGACTCCACTCTCAAGCAGCAGTTCTCACATACTAACTGGAGTGAATTTTCTGCTAAGGCCAGTATATACTCAGACACATATATTAACCTTGACCCACCAACTCTGTTCTGGAGCACATTAACAGGTGTGTGTAGAAGGTGACCACAAAGAAAACCATTAAAACGTTCTCTAATCAGAGGCCCTGGATAACGAAGGTCAGGTCAGGACACCAGGAGGTTAAAAAGCATTGCCAGAGCCAATCTGAAGAGGGGAATCTGCAATGACAATCATGAACATGCAGCTTAAACTATACCACTGTAGTAGCATTTCTTTTCTTCTTCTTCTTCTTCTTCTTCTTCTTCTTTTTAATATCTGGTGCTTGCACATAGATTCTTTGGCAACTCAAAGCATGTCAAATGGAAACCCCACTAGTGTGTGATTGTCCATTAGAACTAACCCACACTGCCTAATACCAGCTTTACCTTATTACTATCCAGTGCGTTCACACAACAGAAGCTCTCCTTGGACATGTTAGATCCACCCTAACAGAATGTAGTAATTGCATAAGCATAATTAGTCAGAGCGGAAATGGCCAGACACAGCCAAGTATGGTTTAATGCCAGCGATTGTCGTTTGTGCCGTCCTGCTGTCCGGGACATGTGTCTACTTGTCACTTTTCAGTTACAAACCACATAGCATGTTCTCTCTTTACAAAGGGCACAAAGTCAATTCAAGCTAAATGACTAGATGTACAGTATACATCTTCATTTACTGATATGTCCCGCGAGGTGGTCAGTGATAAATGGATTTCTTTTGGGTAAGATTTATCCTGTTGTTTTATGTGTAGAATCAAGTCACAGTCTTAACATCTGACATTTACAAGGAATTGGTGATGCCTCTCAAGTCTTTGTGTGTATACTGTATATAGTCTGTCATATACACTGTTCTTTCTTTATCAAGCAAGCAATCTTATTGGAAATGGCTTTACCTCCTTCTCACCAGCAATCAGCCTGACTGTTCGACTGATCTCACAGAAGCAGAGAATAAAACTACATCGTTTAAAAGTAGTATTGCTGTTGAGGAATTTAAATCTGTGTTGCTGTCTTTGTTTTTCATTTCATTTTCTATCCTCATTAATAAATTATGAGTTGGTACACTAACAGCACTCTCCATGTTACTCTCTAGCAACATTTATCTTTTTCAGCTCCATGTATTTATTCAGCAGTGTAGCCGGAAATAACCTCTGCGTTTCCATGGTCACCTGTTTTTGTATTCTTGTGCTGAAATATTGTTTTCTTTGCACATACTGTAACATATGTGTTTAGCAAAGAATTGTATTAAATTTTCCACCTGCCCAACCCAAGGCCTGTCCCTCATACTGTATGTTTGGTCATAGTCTTTTGGATCATTATCCATTCCAGCAGCTCAGACTGATGTGTAGCAGCAAATCACATACAGTGGTGTGAAAAACTATTTGCCCCCTTCCTGATTTCTTATTCTTTTGCATGTTTGTCACACTTAAATGTTTCTGCTCATCAAAAACTGTTAACTATTAGTCAAAGATAACATAATTGAACACAAAATGCAGTTTTTAAATGAAGGTTTACGTTATTAAGGGAGAAAAAAAACTCCAAATCTACATGGCCCTGTGTGTAAAAGTGATTGCCCCCCTTGTTAAAAAATAACTTAACTGTAGTTTATCACACCTGAGTTAAATTTCTGTAGTCACCCCCAGGCCTGATTACTGGATTACTGCCATACCTGTTTCAATCAAGAAATCACTTAAATAGGAGCTACCTGACACAGAGAAGTAGACCAACAGCACCTCAAAAGCTAGACATCATGCCAAGATCCAAAGAAATTCAGGAACAAATGAGAACAAAAGTAATTGAGATCTATCAGTCTGGTAAAGGTTATAAAGCCATTTCTAAAGCTTTGAGACTCCAGCGAACCACAGTGAGAGCCATTATCCACAAATGGCAAAAACATGGAACAGTGGTGAACCTTCCCAGGAGTGGCCGGCCGACCAAAATTACCCCAAGAGCGCAGAGACAACTCATCCGAGAGGCCACAAAAGACCCCAGGACAACATCTAAAGAACTGCAGGCCTCACTTGCCTCAATTAAGGTCAGTGTTCACGACTCCACCATAAGAAAGAGACTGGGCAAAAACGGCCTGCATGGCAGATTTCCAAGGCGCAAACCACTTTTAAGCAAAAAGAACATTAAGGCTCATCTCAATTTTGCTCAAAAACATCTCAATGATTGCCAAGACTTTTGGGAAAATACCTTGTGGACCGACGAGACAAAAGTTGAACTTTTTGGAAGGTGCGTGTCCCGTTACATCTGGCGTAAAAGTAACACAGCATTTCAGAAAAAGAACATCATACCAACAGTAAAATATGGTGGTGGTAGTGTGATGGTCTGGGGTTGTTTTGTTGCTTCAGGACCTGGAAGGCTTGCTGTGATAGATGGAACCATGAATTCTACTGTCTACCAAAAGATCCTGAAGGAGAATGTCCGGCCATCTGTTCGTCAACTCAAGCTGAAGCGATCTTGGGTGCTGCAGCAGGACAATGACCCAAAACACACCAGCAAATCCACCTCTGAATGGCTGAAGAAAAACAAAATGAAGACTTTGGAGTGGCCTAGTCAAAGTCCTGACCTGAATCCTATTGAGATGTTGTGGCATGACCTTAAAAAGGCGGTTCATGCTAGAAAACCCTCAAATAAAGCTGAATTACAACAATTATGCAAAGATGAGTGGGCCAAAATTCCTCCAGAGCGCTGTAAAAGACTCGTTGCAAGTTATCGCAAGCGCTTGATTGCAGTTATTGCTGCTAAGGGTGGCCCAACCAGTTATTAGGTTCAGGGGGCAATTACTTTTTCACACAGGGCCATGTAGGTTTGGATTTTTTTTCTCCCTAAATAATAAAACCCCTCATTTAAAAACTGCATTTTGTGTTTACTTGTGTTATCTTTGACTAATAGTTAAATGTGTTTGATGATCAGAAACATTTTGTGTGACAAACAGGCAAAAGAATAAGAAATCAGAAGTGGGGCAAATAGTTTTTCACACCACTGTATATCAAATCAAGGACATTATACTTTAATAAATAGTTAATAATAATAATAAATAGATGTTGCTACTGTACATTCATCTGCTCAATTAACTTAAAAAATACTTTACAGTGCTTATTATCTTCTGTGTGTTGTAGTTTTATTCTTTTTTGTGTTTTATTTTATTTTCCCAGACAGCGACTGTTTAAAATGCAAAACCCGGTAGTCCTACAAACTCTCCTGTGGTGTTGTGACCTATTTTAACTAAGGAAGAGAATTCAAAGACTACTAAAATATACAAATGCAAAACATATAATTATGTAATTATTCAACATTAACTAGTATTGCGTAAATATTCCGTAATTTTAATTAGGTCAAATGCAGGTCATAAACTTGCCGTAACTAATTAAATGAACAACAGATTTCTATTAGAAAGAAATATTTCTCCTGCGCAAAGTGCACTGTGAAATGGGCAAAAAATGAACAAATACAGTATTCACAAAGACCTAATGTGTATATATGACTTTTTGATGAAGAAACAAAAAATACTAAATAATGAATGTGAATGTGAACCCTAACACTAACCCTAACCCTAACCCAGTTATTTGGCTCCACAAACACATATCCTTCTGCAGCAGGACCTGGACTAGGACTGAAGCCTGACAGACTGTTAGATAAAAACATCTGTGATGCTGAGTGATACATATCTTAGAAAACTTAACCAAAGAGCATTGAGGAAGATCTAAACAACTATCATCCAACGGCACCCACAGCAGTGTACCGACTACATGGTCAGCCCCCTCCATCAGCCACCAGCTACCGATCAAAGAGAGAAAAGAAGATGCAAACAGACACAAAGGTGGACATCAAACACAAATGTGCAAGGCGTCAGTGCTAATCATTAAACTACCAGGCCGCCATCACATCAAAGTGAAATTATATTTTTTTCACATATCTCAGTTAGAAAGCTTGGGTCAGAGTCAGCCAGGATACAGCATCCTATGGCAGGTCAACATAGATTTTTTCTTTTACAGATGTAAATTTGGGCCTTTTTTCCCAGAATTCTGTCAGAACTCTCATATAAAATCTTTTGAGATTAAAGTCTACTAACCATCTTTCATATTGTTTAAATTTATACAGTGGCTTTAAATGTATTTTTGATTAATTTCATTTAATTGTTATAATAAAAATAATCTAAAGGATCCACTTTAATTTATAAGGAGGACGTGTCAGCTAAGGGTGGCAGATGGACTTGGGTATCATTGAGCTGCTAATTAGCATGTGTGCAAGCAGTGAGTCAGCAAGTGTGTGTGTAATGCGTGTGTGTGGGGAAGAACTGAAAGAAAGGAATCTCACATGGCATTGTTTGTGCATATACGGAATCAAATAAGGAAACATGTGATTATACAGATTGCAGTTATAAAATTCCGGCTGGGGTTGGGATATACTCCAGTTCCACCATGACCCTGACCAGGATAAAAACGCTTACTGAAGATGAACAAATGAATATTTTCTCCACAGTGTTTACAGTACATCAACACTCAATGGTTTGCTATTTGGAGAAAAGAAATATAAAAATAACAGAAAACGTGTATCTGGTAGGCAGGAAGCTCGTCTCAGTATCTGAATGTGGTTATTGAGCATGTTTAATCTGTTGACTTTAACGCCTACAACAGGGAGTCTCGACCTCCTGCAGAGTTTATCTGCACTCCTAATCAAACACTCTTTGATACCATCTTCTAATGATCGTGACGCTCTCTGTTGGAAAGTTGAAATTTAACTCAGCAGAATTATACTGTGAGGGCACCTCCCGCCCCCTCCACACCCCCTCTGTCTCTAAAATTCATTTTGCAAACATGCTGACGGGCACCTTTTCTTTTCTTTTTTTCACAAAACCGAGCAGCTCCAGGATCGCTGTACAGGAATCAACTCATGTGTTTAGCTCTAAATCCATAACATAATTGCAGTATGTGTGATTGTTCGCTGATGTATGGATGGTGCATGTCGTGTCGTTTGTAATATCCAATGCCTCATGTCTGATTAATCATTACTAACATTGTTAGCACTGGCATGCTTTCTCTTTTATTTATTAAAACGCTCTTCATGATGACTAATGATCTTTGCTCAGCTAATAAGCCAATGTGTTAATGTCAGCTTACTGGCAGGAGACTTTGGGAGAAATTGAAGTCAGCAGACACTAAGTATCATGAGATTTGATTGGCTAAACGGCAGAGTGATAAATGCAGCAGAATAAGCATTACGCCAAAATACTTAACTTATAATAAATTATATATTTAGTTTATGGTATAACAATGAAAAAGCTAACATTTAATAGATCTAATGTATCCATAGTACTGCTTAGAGAGAAGGTTGTTGGTCTTTCGGCTGCTCCCGGCAAGGGGTCGCCACAGCGGAATATCCAGTCCGCACTACAACTTGGCACAGGTTTTACGCCGGATGCCCTTCCTGACGCAACCCTCCCATTTTTTTTTATCCGGGCTTGGGACCGGCACTGTATCCAGTGGCTGGGGTGTGGGTACTGGCTGGAATCGAACCCGGGCCTTCCGCATGGCAGGCGAAACACCTACCACTGAGCCACCAGTGCCCTAAGTGCCACAGAGAATATACTCTCTATATACATTAAGCTGCCAGTTATTAGCTGTTATTTACAGTAGGTGTGCAGTACAATTTGCAACAGAACTTTTGTTTTTATTCATTTATTCATTTATTTATTTTAATAAGCATTTAATAAACAATGTTTTTTATTAAAGGCAACCCAATCTCTGTCATACTTTGAGGCTGACTGACTGCTACATATATGCACTTAAGGAATCCATAACCATAAAGTAAGAAGATATGATCAGGGTCAATAACATGGAAATTAGAAACATAGAAAGTTTGATATTTGCAAACAAGAAATAATTGGTCAGAGCTTAGCAACACAATGACATGCAAAGGTATAAATTTTGCAACTTATAAATAAAACCTCTTTAAAAACAGAAAAACGAACATGTTAAAATAAGAGCTAAAAGCAACAATAATTTATTTCAAGGCTATGAGTTTAACCTTTATAAGTTCTGTCTCATGGCTGTGAATCGGCAGATATTTTATTTAATAGTAAACGAGACAGAGAACTTGTTTGGCCACAGGAAGCTAAGTACAATATAGAGATGTCTGATAAAATTATGCTTCAGTTTCAGAATGACCAAGATATACAGGAGTCGCTGGCATCATAACATATAAACGATTAGCCTCCATCAACTTAAGCGGATATTATCAGAATAAACTATTTATTTATTTATGTATCTATTTAATGTTCTCCCCGTGCTTGGTGGGTTTCCTCTGGGTACTCCGGTTTCCTCCCACAGTCCAAAGATATGCAGGTTAGGCTAATTGGCGTTCCTAAATTGCCCGTCGTGTGTGAGTGTGTGTATGTGTGTGTGCCCTGCAATGGATTGGCACCCTGTCCAGGGTGTACCCCGCCTAGTGCCCGAAGTCTCCTGGGATAAGCTCCAGGTCACCCGCGACCCTGAACACAGGATTAAGTGGTATAGAAGATGAATGAATGTATCTATTTAATGCTTATTCCCGCTTATAACCATAGAAAATGTAAATTTTCCCCATTAGACTCTTGACTAGGACACAGGTATTTTAAATTGCCCCACTTTTAGGGAAAGTGCAACAACAACAACAACAACAACAATAATAATAATAATAATAATAATAATAATAATAATAATAATAGGCAACTGATTCATGACTGAACCCAGCTTAATAACTGGGATAGAGTATGTGGAAAAATCATTTCACTGTGCTGTAAAGTACATGTGACAAAAAATGTAATCTCATTTTATTATTATTAATAATAATAATAATAATAATACATTTAACTTATACTAAACGAAGTGGCATGGTGGTTCCCATGGTGACATCACTCCTCCAGGGACAAGGGTTCATCAAGGATATTGATATTGGGAGAGATGTTGCCCATGCAACCGATTGTGCTGTAGTTTCTTACCAAAGTCTCAACCAGCATACGAAGTTTACGTTTTCATGATTGCTCAGGAAACCTGAAGCACTTCATAGCAAGCTTCTCAGGGAATTCCATGCACTCTGGCTTTTGCTTCAGGTGGCTTAGAAGAGTCTTAAAGATACCTGAAGGTTGTCAAATCCTTATACATCCCATGTGCGATGTATAATGTTTCACAGTATACCTTGTGGTTTTGACATACTGTAGATTATGACCGCAATACATTATTAATATATTAATGATTAGCTCCAGGTAAATATTCTCCCTGTTTTAATGTGCATTTTCTTCAAATTCTCCACTTGCCTGACAGATCACAAAAGCATCTGGCATCCCCTTCGGTGTGTATTCGCACCTTCATCAGCTTGATGTAAATATTAAATAAGTCAGAACTGAAGTGATTTTTATGCTTGTGTTGTACACTTCTCAAAATTTTCCCTGCTGCAATGCATCGGTTTGATGGACAGCTCTGGATATGATCAAGCCCTATGGTACATCAAGATCTTTTCCCTGCCATGTATATTCAAAACTTAAATGAGTGACAGATCTAACGTAAATCCTCTGAAAAATAATGTGTCCAGCAAGTAAGACTCCTGAGGATTATATTTCAACCTTCACATTGTCAAAAGTAGTTTTCATAAGTGCCTTAAAGAAACTTCCTAGGAGAGAAAAGTCGGCAGTATATCCAGCTACTCGCTACTGGATTCAAAATTTTCAGATACTCAGCGCTACCATGCACTCTTACAACCCCTAGGCATCTATCTTCAGTGCTGTACAATATTGACATTCATCCCCCTGTAGAAGTTTTCATTCTGATTGGTTAGAAGGTGTTGGTGAATTTCCAAGAAGTGCAACTCCAAGTTACATAAATTAAAATAAAGATGGTCTTCCTAATTTAGAATTTCTCTAAAGTTATAACATTACAAAGGGGGGGGAGGGGGGTTTGGCTCAGCATAAATAAAAATAGTTTTTTTGTCCAGCTTTCTGTGAGAGGATTTTTAACAAATTGGCATGGAGACTCCAGTGGCAGCACTCCAGTGTGACCAGTGTGAGGTCTGGAGCTGGTGATTTCATCAGCTGGTGATGAAATGTTTTTTTTTCCCTTTTTTTTAATAATTGCTTAAATTCATTTAGTCTAACTATAGCATTTATTTTCAATTTATAAAAATATAAGCATAGTTAGAGTACCATGGTGTGGAGCATGGTAAGTTAAACATATATTTTTACAGTGGTACTGTAACTGGATAGTAATAATCATAGATTAATAGACTTCTTATAAAAGGACACCCAGAATGGTTAATTAGTAAGGTCAAAGAAGCTTTAACTGATTAACTAGTCAGCATTCTGGCCTCGACTATATAACATTTACTGTAAGTCACAACATAAGCCCGCTAGTTAACTACTAAAATTTAAAAAAATGACTAATTAATGTAGCTAGCATAAATTTTGCACTCACTAGTTCATGTGTAAACTGCAACATGCAGCCACTAGTACCACTAGTAGTAGAATCCTGCCATTAGTGGTGGGCAAAGTGTACAAATCTTGTAATTGAGTGAAAGTAGAGGTTCTCTAGGGGGAAAAAGTAAAAGTAGAAGTGTTCCATTTACAGTACCAGTCTAAAGTTTGGACACAAATTGGGATTTATTTATCTACAGTACATGGAATTAGGTTATTATGTAACAACAACAACAACAACAACAAAAACAGTTAATTGGTATTTTAGGACACAAAGGTCAGCTGTTCTGGAACAGTTTTTGCAAGAACAAAATTGTGTCAAGTGCATTTGCAAAACCCATCAAGCCCCAATAGTTTCAATATAGTTTCAAGATAGATGAAACTATCTCTCATGAAGACCTTCCCAGGAAAGCAAGACCAAAACTTACCTCTGCTGCAGAGGACTCACGAGCCCCAGGAATCACCAATTAACAGCCATTATGAAGGATTTACACAGCAGAATTAGCAGATAAATCACAATATCAACTGTTCAGAGGAGATTATTGTATATTTTTTGGATGCCTTCAGCATTACTTTACAATTTAGAAGGAAATAAAATCAAAATGAGCGTGTCCAAACTTTTCACTGGCAGTCTACATGTCTATTTGAGTAAAAGTAATGTACACACCTTCAAATATCAAAATCTCATCTTCAAATATAAAAAAACAGGGCTTGTATTAGCTAACAAAATTCTCTTTCTTTTTCTCTCTCTGATCTTTCCTATCTGATTGTGAACACGCTGTTCTTGTTGTCAGCTACCAGCTCTGCTTCTGATTTCAAACACCTCTTATGTTATTAGGAATGTTTTGAAGAAAAGGCAAATCACACAATTATGCATAATACTTAGCTTCAAATACTACTAATGAATGTGTTTAGGTAACATAACAAAAGAACTAGAATAAAAAGAACTAGAATACAGCTGCTTCAGTGTATAACAGATTTAACCAGAAGTTAAATTGGGATTTGTGAGGAACGGGAGCCCATGTGCATATGATAGCATCTTCTTTATGACACTATATGACAAACACAATTCCACCTCCATTATTTCAGAGACTGATATCTCAAATATAATCTAAATGAACAAATACCACCAGGAAGAAGTGTCAAATAAAGAACTGTTGGTAATTGGTGTGAAGCAAGACTTAATTTTAAGGGGAAAAAACACTCTGTAGACTTTATAGGTCTAATGCAACCACAGGGGTGCGCAATCCAGTGTCTTCTGCCAGTCCCAAGTCTGGATAAATGCAGTGTCAGGAAGGGCATCCGACATACAGTAAAAACATTTGCCAAATCAATGATGCGGATCACAAATATCATTTCCATACCGGATCGGTCGCGGCCCAGGTTAAGAACGACTGCCACAAGTACTGTTGACCTACAGGGTGCCGATGGAAATTGAGCTACTGTTGGTTGAAAAAGGAAAGGAGGACGTGTTCGAAAGCAGAGAGAGAAAAGTAAATGCAAGAGTTTAGGAGTGAAAGTAGGGACTTTGAATGTTGGGACCATGACAGGGAAGGCAAGAGAGTTGGTTGATATGGTGCAGAGAAGGAAGGTGGATATACTTTGTGTCCAGGAGACCAGGTGGAAAGGTAGCAAGGCTAGAAGCTTAGGATCAGGGTTCAAATTGTTTTACCATGGTGTGAATAGGAAAAGAAATGGAGTAGGGGTTATTCTGAAAGAGGAGTTTGTTACCAATGTTCTAGAGGTGAAAAGAGTATCAGACAGGTTGATGAGTCTAAAGCTGGATATTGAAGGGGTGATGTTTAATGTTTTTAGTGGCTATGCCCCACAGGTAGGATATGAGTTAGAAGAGAAGGAGAAATTCTGGAGTGAGTTAGATGAAGTGATGCAGAGCATCCCCAGAGGTGAGAGAGTGGTGATTGGTGCAGACTTCAATGGACATGTTGGGGAAGGGAACCGAGGTGATGAAAATGTGATGGGCAGGTTTGGTCTTCAGGACAGGAATGTAGAAGGACAGATGGTGGTGGACTTTGCAATGAGGATGGAAATGGCAGTAGTAAATTATTTCTTCCAGAAGAGGCCGGAACATAGGGTGACATATCAGAGTGGAGGCCGAAGCACTCAGGTGGACTACATCTTGTGTCAATGTTGTAATCTGAAGGAGAATAGTGACTGCAAAGTATTGGTAAGGGAGAGTGTAGCCAGACAAGACAGAATGGTGGCGTGTAAAATGAACCTGGTGGTGAGGAGGGTGAAGAGGGCACAGCAGAGGACAAAGTGGTGGAAGCTGAGAAAGGAAGAATGTTGTGTAGTCTTCAGGGAGGAGTTGCGACAGGTTATGGGTGGTCAGAAGGTGCTTTCAGTTGACTGAACAACTACAGCCAATGTGATCTGGGAACCAGGTAGGAGCATACTTAATTTACATCAGGTAAGGCAAAAGTGGACAAGGATATTTGGTGGTGAAACGAGGAAGTCCAGGAGTGCTTATAGGGAAAGAGGCTAGCTAAGAAGAAGTGGGACTCTGAGAGGACTGAAGAGAGTAGACAGGAGTACAGGGAGATGCTGCATAAGGTGAAAGTAGAGGTGGCCAAACAAAGAGCATATGAGGACTTGTATGCTACAGTAGATTGGATAGTAATCCAGATGAGGTTAGACAGGAGTCTCCATGGACTATGATGTTTGCAGATGACATTGTGCTTTGTAGCGAGAGTAGGGAACAGGTGGAAGAAAATTTGGAGAGGTCGAGGTATGCTCTGGAAAGCGGAGGAATGAAGGTTAGCCGCAGCAAGATGGAATACATGTGTGTGAATGAGAGGAACCCAAGAGGAACGGGGAGGATACAGGGAGCAGAGGTAAAGAAGGTGCACGAGTTTAAGTACTTAGGGTCAATGGTGCAGAGCAATGGAGAGTGTAGAAAGGAGGTGAAGAGGTGGGTACAGGCAGGTTCGAATGGGTGGAGAAAAGTTTCAGGTGTGTTGTGCAATAAAAGAGTATCAGCGAGAATGAAAGGAAAGGTGTACTGGACAGTGGTGAGACCAGCAATGCTCTACGGCATAGAGAAAGTGGCACTGAAGAAAAGACAGGAGGCAGAGTTGGAGGTAGCAGAGCTGAAGATGTTGAGGTTCTCCTTGGGAGTGACAAGGATGGATAGGATCAAGAATGAGTCCATCAGAGGGACAACCCATGTTAGATGTTTTGGAAATAAAGTCAGAGAGGCCAGATTGAGGTGGTTTGGACATATTCAGAGGAGAGATGGTGAATATATCGGTAGAAAGATGCTGAGGTTTGAACTGCCAGGCAGGAGGTCTAGAGGAAGACCAAAGAGGAGATTTATGGATGCAGTGAGAGAGGACATGAAGTTAGTTGGTGTGAGAGAAGAGGATGCAGAGGATAGGGTTAGATGGAGGCAGATGATTCGCTGTGGCGACCCCTGAAAGGGAACAGCCAAATGACAAAGAAGAAGAGGAGACTTTATAGGTCCACATTAAAATACATTGCTAGTAGTAGACAATTTTCATTTGTTTTTTTATGTTGAATGTATGGTTCACAAAACATTGAAAAGTATGCCAATAAATAAAAATAAACACAAAGTACTAATTGAAGTACTGTGGTTACTCAATTGGAATGGTTATTACCGTCACGCTCACCGCTGTGTAAAGACGACAGATGGCAAAATAAATCAGTTGCATCTCAATGTCATTCGTAAAATGGCTGCCAGGTAGCGCAAAGTGCCATTTTCACTCGTCGCAGTAAATACAATAGTGATGGTAATTTCCACATGAGTACTTTACACACCAAACATGAAAAATCTGAACCAGAGTGTAAAGTACTCATGTGGAAATTACCATCACTATTGTATTTACTGCGACGAGTGAAAATGGCACTTTGCGCCACCTGGCGGCCATTTTACGACTGACTTTTAAGTGCAACTGATTTATTTTAGCCGCTGTCGTCTTTACATGGCGGTGAGCGCGACAGTAATAACCATTACGATTGGGTAACCACTGTACTGTAAATTCAGTTAAAATTACTTTTTAAATACAAAAGTGATGTACAAGTACCCCACTAACAACAATGAACTCTATACACTTTCCTTAATTAAAAGTACAAAAGTAAAAGCATGAAACATACCTAAAGTACCAAAAAGGTACTTATTAAAGCAGTAATATAGCGTCATTTAATACTTGATTATATTGTGTGTTAATAATCTGCAAAGTAACTAATAACTAAAGTTATCAGATAAATGTAATGACTGAAAGTGAAATATAATAAATTCTTAAGTACCTCAAAATTGTTAATTAACAAAAAGACACTCTTATAGTAGCATGAAGTAAAAAAGTTGAAAGATATCATGAAAGCAGGAAGCGTAGCTAAGCATTGACATGAACTGAATATAAGGCAAAAGTTAGTTGTACTACTAATGAAAAGTATTTCTATTACAAGCTATTGTACTAAGTCTGTAAGTTACTGTAGATAGGTAGTGCAAAGTTACTAAGAATCTTTTAATTCCATAACCTCATACTCCAGTACATCTATCCTGAATGGCAACTACGCTAATTCTTTCCACCTGTTCTTTATTTTTCTACCTATCCCAAGGCAACTGGAGATTGTGCCAGCTTCAGTAGACAAAGGTCTGTGGGGATCCAGAGGCATCCAGAGAATGATCAGCTCCAGCTGGATTCTGCTTCATGATGATTTGTATCTACACATGCTGCTCCTGAGCTCCCAGTGATCCAGATCCCATCTGCCCTCTGCACCTGCTGAGAAATCCCTGTGCTGAACTGGACTTCATGTTAATTTAAAGAACTTCTATTATCTGTTATCACCCAAATGAGGACGGATTACCTGATTGAGTCTGGTTCCTCTCAAGGTTTCTTCCTACTGCCATCTCAGGGAGTTTTTCCTTGCCACTGTCGCCTTCACCCATGACTTGCTCATCAGAGACAAACCCATTATTATCTAGACACATTTTCTCACACATACACACAATGACCACTGTTAAAAGTGCTATATAAATAAAGTTGAATTTAATTGAAATTTAATTAATAACTGTCTGGCATGACATAGAAATACTCATGATTGTCTTGAGACATTTGATTTTAGAAATAGAGGAAAATGTTACTTGAATTAAAAATTTTCCTGTCAGACAAAGAGAATGAACTTAGTTTGAAGACATTCTTTTTTTTCTGAAGCAGATGAAGTTCCCACCCTGGGATTTCCCAGGAAGCCCTGCATTGGCTTCCCTACCAACAAGAGACAGGCCAGCATCATTTACCCCATGCACCAACCTTCATGATGTACTTTTAGGTTTACCAGAGGAGGCTCAACTGCATTAATACTTTTCTGAGCCATAAGAGACTCTGTGGGATTTGACAAGGTGTAGTCCATGTCAGGCAGGTTTACAGCAATAGGACTATGATAAGATTTGATCAGCAGATACTCCCAGGCGGCTTGCACTGTCTGAACCAAGCAAAGCGTATTTTTCAACAGGAAATGTCTGAAAGCCTGTGTGTTTGTTTTTACTTTCAAATAAACTGTACTGTTTTTATACTAATTCTCTGTTTGTTTGTAACTGGATGAGATGTACTCCATGTCAGGCCAAGGCAGCTTCCACATTTTCTTAGCTATAAGGGTCAACTCCAATTTTTTTGAGAAATCTGTTGACTCCTGTTCACAATATGGTTAGCATGCCCTCTAACATCTTGTTCCTTAACAATTTTAGTTTTTTTCTGGCTCAACAAGGTCATTTTCTGAGATTTATCTTCAGGTTTCCATTTAAATTTTTCATCTTCAAACAAATAGAAAAACATGTAGAAGTATTGCACAACCAGCTGAAGAAAAACATATTTCTAATAATTTGTTAGTGCAGAAGGTTCAGCAGAAGAGTGTTCCACAGTGTTCCCCTCTGCGTGATCTGATCTGACTCTGGAGGGTAACCAGTACAGACAGCTGGCTCAATCAAAATAAGTCAACATCATCAGAGCTGTGTTATTTGGGTTGAAGTTGAAGTATTTGATGATCCTGGAGTTCCATCAATACCAGCATGTGTTACAAACCTGCATCTGTAAAACCATTTAAAATAAAACATAAAAATGGATTACTTCATTACACGTAAAACATCATAGATTTTTTTCTACTGCACTTACACCAGTAAATTCATGAGTCATACAAATATTGTGTAAAAGAAATAATTGAAAATTGTTGTTAAAAATTGTAAGATGCAAGATGTCTAAAAGGTCATATTATGCACGTTCCACCATATCCCAGCATGACCAAGAAATACAAGTGTTGACCAATAATTACTGAATGATACATACTGTGTATGGCCATCTAGGTGCCAAAAACTATTAGGAAATAACACCTTGTGTGTTTTAGCCATGACCTGGATTCATTTCTGGGCTGCAGCTGTTGAATCAATGTGGTTAAATGTCTTTAATCCCTTTAACATGCAGGTAAACCCTCGTTATCTGAAAACAGTTTATAGTTTAAGACAATTAAAGTAAAGTACATTTTGTATAGAAAGAATACACAATAAACCTAAAAGGAAATATGTTGTACCTGTAGTATCGCTACTTCTGAACTTGATCTTGGTCTCCTGATGTGCCCCTCTAGCTTTCCCTAAATTACCAGACTGAATGTGCTAAGAATTCTTGCTCCATGATGGTTCCTAATTTTGATTTCTTTCTACTGTACATTGTAAAGTTTTGCTGAAGGCGTCCAAAAACTGCATGAATCTCCTTTGAACAGTTGATATTGAGATGTTTCTGCTACTTCTGCTCTGTAAAGACTTCATAACGCCTCTAATCTGAGGTGCTGTTAATTGGTGATTTTTCAGGCTGATAACTCTAAATGAACTTCTCGTCTGCAGCAGAGGTAGGTTTTGGTCTCGTCCTCCTGGGACGGCCTTCATGAGAGCCAGTTTCATTATGGTGCTGGACGGATTTTGCAAATGCACTTGACACAATACTGTTCTTGCAGGAACTATTACAGAAAGGCCGACCTCTGTGTCTTAAAATAACAACTAACTGGTGTTTTTGTTGTTGTTATGTAATTACCTAATTTCATATGTGTTATTTTACAGTTTGGAAATCCTCAGTATTGTTGTAGAATGTAGAAATTTGCTGTGATCTAAAACTTAAAACTTTTGAATGGTAGTACATGACGACCGTCATGCCTTGCGGGGGGGTTCTCTGTGTGTTCACACTGTTCGGGATAGGGGTTCGGGTTGGTGGTGTTGGCCAAGTTGAGTGTGTGAATGTATGTGTGCGTGTGTTTGCTTTCTCTGTGTGTGCTATAACAGTGAATGTGCTGCTTATGCTATACAGTGCTGTGTGGTAATAAAGTACTCCCAGCCATTGCATTGGGCAGCAATAAAGCTCACTCGTCTCTCCAACATCCTTTCCGACGGTAAAATGCTACATTGGTGTCAGAAGTGGGATGGAGAAGTACGAGTTGGAGTGCACTGTTGAGGACCTGCGGAAGATCCAGGTCGGCCGTCAAGTAAATAAACTACCTGCCAAAGTGGCTAGTGAGACTAAAGTTATTATATATATATATTTGTATAAATATATACAAATATAAGTATTGGTTTGCAATACCACCTTCCTCTATCACATGGATGCCCCGTGTGGTCTACCTGGGATGCGTGTGGTTACTGGGGACGGTTCCACTTTTCCAGGAAGATGGGCCACGCTGTCAGCTGTTCTCTGAGGACTTATCACTGCAGTCACTCGATAGTTCAGGACTGGAGTTTCCAGTCTATCTGAGCCTCCAATAACAAACTGGACTCTATATTACCTTAAACACTTCTGGCCTCCTAACACACAGTATGAATGCAGATCAATCCCTGTTATCCATTATCACTTAAATGAGGATGGGTTCCCTGCTGAGAATGGTTCTTCTCAAGATTTCTTCCTACTGCCATCTGAGGGAGTTTTTCATTCCCACTGTTGCCCTCGTCCTCAGCTTGCTCATCAGGATCAGCATCAGCATTTCATACAAACTTTAATAATTATTTTGATTGTGTAAAGCTGCTTTGCGACAATGTCAATTGTTAAAATAAATACAAAAAATGTACGCTATACAAATAAAATTGAATTGAATTGAAGTAGATCTAATTCCAAATCAGTTGCTGTCATTTTCTGATCGATTTCAGATCTTTCTACAAACATGCAACTATTTTCTCCAAGCCATTTGTGCCAAGAAATATGATTTAAAATGACAAATTAAATTAATAAAAGGCCATCTTTGTCTGCTCATTTTTTCCTTCCCTAGGGAAATAGTCAGCAAACTTTCTTAAGTAATAAGGTTTGAAACCTGTATTATAAGCCTTTTATTATATTTGGTCAAATAAAAAAAATAAAAAAATCCTACTGAAAGAGTGATTTCTTCACTGATCAGCCACAACATTTAAAAGCACCCAGTGGTGTTATCTTTGTGGTTGCGATACACAGGTGTCTGAACACCTGCGCATAGCAGCCACAACATAAAAAATAATGAAAAGATGTGTATGGCATGTGTGTATTTTTTTATTTTTGAGTGTTAAATGCTGTGACACCTGTGCTAGACAACATTAAATTCACCGTTAAATAGCGCTCTATAAATAAAAGTTTTTTTTTATTTATTATTGATCGATTGATTGATTCTTCTTTGTTAAGCGGTTCCCCCAAATACCTAAGAAACTGATACCTAGCTCTTTAGTAATGGTTTAAGCTTGCCAGTGACTTAGCCATCCAGTCATCTAGAGAAAGTTCATTCCACCTCCTATCTGCCAGGACAGAAAACAGTCTATGCAGGTCTTCCAGTCGATCAGTGCTGGAGGGTAGGACGGAACATGGTTCAATGTGGCATGTAATAAGGGCTTTGGGATAAGTGCGTACTAACCCATCTTTAGCTTTGTAGGCAAGTACCAGTATTTTGAATGTTTTTGATGTGGGCAGCTACAAGAAGACAAGGAGGATTAGAGAAGTGGGGGTAATGTTGGAGACAATCACCCCACTTGTATACAAGTCATCAACTAGTAGACATTGCCTATATCAAAATAAATGCTTGCCATAATCCAACATCTACTACTACTGCTAATGTTACTACGTCTACTACTCCTACTCCTACTCCTACTAATATACAGTAGGCATTTAAAAAACATTATTGAAAACGTTATGATTATGAGATTATTATGAGAGTTTTTCCACCTTTGATTGTAAACTCATTCTGTGGTACAGAAACCTGAGTAAGGTAAAAAGTAAGGTAAGGTAAGGTAAAAAAGTGGAACAGTAAAAAAAAAAGAAGAAAAGTGTAAAACATTACACTTGATTTGTTTTTCTGTTCATTAATGCATTTAATTTCATGCATGCGGTGTAGCATAGGAGTATTTAAAACAAGGAGAACTCTGTGCCAATGACCCACAAGTCTAATTCTTCATGTCACTAATTTGAGTGGTTGAAATGTATATGAAATGTCTGCCTGACAAACATTCAAGTTTATATAAATCCTATAAACAGTCAAAAGCTTCCTGGCAGGGTCCGCACCTACTGTAAATGTCCGACATGTACAGTGGTGTGACAAACTATTTGCCCCCTTCCTGATTTCTTATTCTTTTGCATGTTTGTCACACTTAAATGTTTCTGCTCATCAAAAACCGTTAACTATTAGTCAAAGATAACATAATTGAACACAAAATCACTTAAATAGGAGCTACCTGACACAGAGAAGTAGACCAAAAGCACCTCAAAAGCTAGACATCATGCCAAGATCCAAAGAAATTCAGGAACAAATGAGAACAAAAGTAATTGTGATCTATCAGTCTGGTAAAGGGTATAAAGCCATTTCTAGAGCTTTGGGACTCCAGCGAACCACAGTGAGAGCCATTATCCACAAATGGCAAAAACATGGAACAGTGGTGAACCTTCCCAGGAGTGGCCGGCCGACCAAAATTACCCCAAGAGCGCAGATGCAACTCATCCGAGAGGCCACAAAAGACCCCAGGACAACATCTAAAGAACTGCAGGCCTCACTTGCCTCAATTAAGGTCAGTGTTCACGACTCCACCATAAGAAAGAGACTGGGCAAAAACGGCCTGCATGGCAGATTTCCAAGGCGCAAACCACTTTTAAGCAAAAAGAGCATTAAGGCTCGTCTCAATTTTGCTAAAAAACATCTCAATGATTGCCAAGACTTTTGGGAAAATACCTTGTGGACCGACGAGACAAAAGTTGAACTTTTTGGAAGGTGCGTGTCCCGTTACATCTGGCGTAAAAGTAACACAGCATTTCAGAAAAAGAACATCATACAGTACCAACAGTAAAATATGGTGGTGGTAGTGTGATGGTCTGGGGTTGTTTTGCTGCTTCAGGACCTGGAAGGCTTGCTGTGATAGATGGAACCATGAATTCTACTGTCTACCAAAAAATCCTGAAGGAGAATGTCCGGCCATCTGTTCGTCAACTCAAGCTGAAGCGATCTTTGGTGCTGCAGCAGGACAATGACTCAAAACACACCAGCAAATCCACCTCTGAATGGCTGAAGAAAAACAAAATGAAGACTTTGGAGTGGCCTAGTCAAAGTCCTGACCTGAATCCTATTGAGATGTTGTGGCATGACCTTAAAAAGGCGGTTCATGCTAGAAAACCCTCAAATAAAGCTGAATTACAACAATTCTGAAAAGATGAGTGGACCAAAATTCCTCCAGAGTCCTGTAAAAGACTCGTTGCAAGTTATCGCAAACGCTTGATTGCAGTTATTGCAAGGGTGGCCCAACCAGTTATTAGGTTCAGGGGGCAATTACTTTTTCACACAGGGCCATGTAGGTTTAGATTTTTTTTCTCCCTAAATATTAAAACCCCTCATTTAAAAACTGCATTTTGTGTTTACTTGTGTTATCTTTGACTAATAGTTAAATGTGTTTGATGATCAGAAACATTTTGTGTGACAAACATGCAAAAGAATAAGAAATCAGGAGGGGGCAAATAGTTTTTCACACCACTGTATTATTTTCATCAGTATTGAGTGAATAGGATAACTTAAAATTGAGTAAAATAAAATATGAAGCACTAACAGTGTGTTCATGCTTACTAGTTTGGTTTATTAGTTTGGATCGAAGCATACAAAGCAAACAGACGCATTTAGATATCTGCAAAAACAATTTTGATGATATTCAAAGGAGGGTGAAGGTCTGAGAGTAAATGACTACAAGCCTGAGATCCTGACTAAATGGCAGCGTATGGAATGAAAAATGCTACCTGAGGAAAAGTTCAAGTCGACAATCAGCTTGAAAATTCATCAATGCTTAAAGTTTGGGATTCTCATCTCAAGGGCCAGAAGTATTGGAATATCACCAGGAAAAAGGTGCAACAATCAACAGTTCTTGTTACAGTTAGTCTTACAGTACAAAGACTAAACTTCAGACTAAACACAGTCCTGATCTAGCTCCATCGGATTTTCACCTGTTTGGTTCCTTGAAAGCAGCCCTACGAGGATGAAGATTCACTTCTGATGAAAAAGTGAAGACAGTGGTGCATTCGTGGCTCGCAGCTCTGCCAAAGTGTATTGAAAAGCAGGGCGATTCATTATTTGTCTTTCCTCTTTTGTAAAATTTCATGAAAAACTTATACAGCCAGAGTGCAAATCATTTTGACTCACCCTAATATATATGTGTGTGTATGTAATTTTATATTTGGTTCATTGTAGTTTTTCTAATAGCAAATTAAAAAAAAATTTAATTGAACAATTACAGTTTTACTTGATGAGATATCTTTTTTTTTTCCCAAGTCCTGATGGTACATTCATTCATTCATTCATTTTCTATATCGCTTAATCCTGTGTTCAGGGTTGCGGGGGACCTGGAGCCTATCCCAGGAGACTTCGGGCACTAGGCGGGGTACACCCTGGACAGGGTGCCAATCTATCGCAGGGCACACACATATACACACACTCACACACCCAATCACACACAACGGGCAATTTGGGAACGCCAATTAACCTAACCTGCATATCTTTGGACTGTGGGAGGAAACCGGAGTACCCGGAGGAAACCCACCAAGCACGGGGAGAACATGCAAACTCCATGCACACAGAGACGGGAATCGAGCCTGCCCGGGGAATCGAACCCAGACCTTGGAGGTGCAAGGCGACAGTGCTAACGACTACACCCCTGATGGTACGGTAATCTTAATTCCTTATCTAGTTAACTAGCATTAGGATATGGAGGTTGGTTTAGTTTATTTAGAATATTATTTAAGTTGATCAATTTACAAGGCTTCTCGTACTTAATAATAATAATAATAATAATAATAATAATAGACAAAGAACTCACATCTGGACAGCAATACAAAGACCACAGGAGAATTGAGTGTCCAGCAGGTTTGTATGTCTGTGATCATGTCATGCGGTCGTACAGTATGATTGTGCTTTATTTACAGCATGGTGTCCAAGCACAGCAGAAAATAATCTGATGTTTCAAGAGGGATTTAAAATACAATAAAATAATAATCACACTTCATACTGTATAACAGCAGCTTCTATAAAGTACAGCTTTATTTCCTCCCCACAGCCACATTGAAAACTGCAACTCAGGTCACATACTGTATCACCTGTAAATTGTCTCAAAGGACAATGGAGTAAAACGGCGTTATGGCCGATCTGGGTGGAGATAAACGCACAGAGGAGCTCGTGTAATATAGGAAGTTTCCGCAGGACCTGATGTACAGTGCGCTTTACGCTGTCCCTATAGAGCTGTAGAAACAACAGATTCAGGCCTGCTGCTAAATTCTGTAATTAAACGTAAATATTTGTACAGGTTGCCGGCTCTGTGCCGTTTCTGTGTGGCTGAGTGAGATCCAATTTAGCTGACTCAGACATAGGTTTTTAACCCTCCATTGCATTCCATATTAACAGCAAAATGCTTTCTCAACACATGCTGGGTTTAACTGGTTTGTGGTTACACCTCATTCATGTTAAGCACTGTCTGGGGAAACAAAACCCATCATGGGAAGTAGCAGCCATCCAGCCATCAGGAGCACACACACACACACACACACACAGAGAGAGAGAGAGAGAGACAGGGAGTTCTGACAGGACATCGCTCTCTTCACAAAACACACGCCAGGCTGATTTATCAGCTGCAGGAAGAAAATGATTACAGAGAGCATTAAATCAATACAATGAACAACGGTTGCACTGCGGTTCTGCCGCCTTCCTTCTCCATCTTTTCCTCCTCTTCCTCCTCATCTCTCGCCTCCCTAAATCTTTCTCTCTCTTTCCTCCCTTCCATTTTCCAATTAAGCTGTAAGACACAGAAGTGCCTTGTTTCTATGCAAACTTTATGAACTGGTGTAACTCCATCCAGTTGTAGCTGATGTCTTTTTATGTGCTTATGCCGTGTGATGAAGATGAGGAGTTTGATTTGTTGACAGCAGCAGTGGGGGGGATGAAAGAAGAACACCGTTACCAGGTTTAGTGTCTAAATAAATTACCTTTATTGCCAACTTGAATAAACAGTGCATTAGCCCTAAAATACGCACCAGTGCAAGCTTTTAGAACTGAAACATGAGTAATGACACTTCACACAGGTTATTTATTTTTATTAATACATAATACAAACATGTGATCAATTTTCACAAGCAATTGTATCATTATTAATGTTTCATTACATGTGATTCTGATGCATAATAAGTTTATGTTCATGTTTGATATTGATGAACAATTAATTTTGCTCATATCATTATCACATTATTCTGGCACTTCATTATTCATGTGAATATTCACATGTGATTCCGACACACGAGTCATTATATTCACGTATGATTCTGACACAGTTTATTGAGATTCACGTATGATTTTGCCATATGATTCGATAATTTTCACATTGTGAAAATTGTTAATATTCATGCTTAATTTTAACACATGATTCATTAAGATTTAATTATGGGTCCGAATGTTTTTGTTTGTTATTACATTTGATCAGAGGTGGAAAGAGTAATAAAATTTTGTACTCAAGTACAAGTACTGTTACTTCAGTGAAATTTTACTTAAGTACAAGCAAAGTTACCATTATAAAAATCTACTCAAGTAAAAGTAAAAAGTAGCTCATTAAAAAATTTACTCAGAGTAAAAGTTACCGAGTTATTTTTTTATTTTTTTAACAGTGGGGTTGGGGGATGAGGCATTCTAGCGTAGTTCAAAAAAGATGAGCAGATATAAATCTCAAACTAGTTGTTTTTAACTGAAGGAACACCTTTGCATAATAAAGCTGTTGTCTTTCTTGTACTTGAAAATCAAAGTGGTCACTTAAATATGGTGTTACGTCCCAGTCTGGGGTCATACAGCAAAAGACTGGTTCAGGGTTCTATTTTATACTGTATGAAAATGGTGGTATATGGCAGAAAGAACTAGATCCAATCATTAACTGATGAAATAATGAGGTTTGTATATACAAATACACACAACAGGAGGAGGAGGATCAGATTCAGGATGGACCCAGGCCAAAATAATAAACAAAATGGTATTCATATTTAGTAGCTAGATTACCTGCAAAAAAAAAAAAAAAAAAAAACCCACAAACAAAAATACAGGTACCTTCCCGGACTCCCTAAACCAAAAACAGTGAAATTATCTACAAATATATACAAAGACCAACCAAACCAAAGGGACAAAGCAATAATCAAAGTCAATTGGAGGCAAAAAGTCAAAACCAGAATACACAACCAAATATCAAAACGCCAAAATCACAACCTCTTTCCTCTTTCCTGCGTCTCTCTCCGGTTTATATATGGTCGCGCTAGTCGATGACGTCACTCTCAGGGCAGAAGCGACCGTGTGGAAGGTCAGGTAGATGCCGATGTCAGAAAACCTGGAGTGGAGTCTGGAGCGGCGCGCGACCAGGACATGATACACACACGCAGTGCAACGGAGCATTTATACAAACCACAATATTTTTATTATTTTATCATTTTCATTCATTTATTTTTTACTCAGTAGCGAATATGATTTAAAATGTAGCAAATTACAATACTTCAAACAAAACATACTTAAGTAAAAGTAAAATTACAGATTTTTTAAACTACTTTAAAAAGTAGAAATACACAAAAAAAAATACTCAATTACAGTAACGCGAGTAAATGTAATTCGTTACTTTCCACCGCTGCATTTGATTCTAACATTTGTTTAGGTTTGATCCTACCACATGATTAAAAAATTCTAATTCAAATTTTATTTGTCACATAGACAGTCATACACAGTACGATATGGATAGAAATGCTTTATACGACCGCCATTAACCTTAAAAAACAAGACTATCAATACGATTTAATTATGGAATAAAATAAGAATAAAATATAGAATAACAACTATATAAAAAAGTAGAAGATAAGAACAAAATATAAAATTTAAAAAATACTGTACTTAAAAAATTTACTTAGCTGTACCAAATATAGTCAATATGGCTGTACAAATATGTTGTGTTTTGTGTGAATGTTGTGAAAATTGGCATAGAATATGAATATAAATGTCCAGGGAGTGAATGTGAAGATGTAATGACCATAAATGTGCAAAAGTGTGCAAAAATAAAATAGAAATTACCAGGGTGAGTGCAATTGTGCATGAATGTGTAAATGTATAATGTCCATAAATTGCCCATAAATTGTCTTGGGTATGAGCAAATGTCCATAAAGTACAGTGTGCAAAAAACGGCTGACACCAGTTCTCCAGATTTCCAATCTCGTCCAGGTAGGCTGTCTAATCATTGCCAGAGATCAGGTCTACCATGACAGTGTCATCAGAAAACTACCAGATGGTGGTAGAGTTGGTAGTGGCCATGCAGTCGTAGGTCTACAATGAGTACAGCAGGAGGCTCAGAACACAACCCTGGGGGGCTCCATTGCTGAGAATGAGGGAGGCTGAGACATTTCAGCGCATTCTTACTGCCTGTGGTCTGAAAGTCAGGAAATTGGGGATCTACTGACACAGAGATTGGCTGAGTCCCAGGTGCTCCATCTTGGTGGTGAGTGTGGAGGGAATTCTAGTATTAAATGCTGACCCGTAGTCGACAAAGTGCATTTTAACATAATTCCCCAAGTGTCCAGGTGAGTGAGAGATGTGTGAAGGAGGTGACAAATGGGATCATCGTTTGAGCGGTTTGGATGGTAAGCAAGGTGTCCACTGTGTCAGGTAGTGAAGTCTGTGACCAGCCTCTCAAAGCACTTCATCACTACTGAAATCAGGGCTACAGGGCGATAATCATTGAAGAAAGCAGGATTGGGTTTCTTTAGGACAGGAACAATGATGGACTGTTTAAACCATGTGGGGATTGCCAACTGGAATAAGGAGAGGTTGAATATTTCTGTGAACACAGGTACAAGTGTTTTGAAAGGCTGGTCACAGACTGCATCATTTAATTTCTTTGTTTTTACCTAAAACCTATTTATCTGTTTAAATCTGTTTCACCATGTTGTTCATTCTGCCTCAGAAATTAAAGTTATGATTTGATTTTGACACTGTTTAGTATTTTCACTTTAACAAGTTTGATGTTTTATTTATATATTTAGTGTATGTATTCATTTACATTCATCTTTACATGTGAATTGATGTAATGATCCATTTACTTCCCCAGAGATTTATTTATTTATTTACTTACTTAATTTACTTGCTTAGAAATATCATATCGGTGGTATGCAAAAAGACACCTTAACCCCGATCATAGAATCTCTCAGATCGATCTCATTCCCCTGTTTATCGAACCTGTGTCACCTTTTCACATGTCTGCTTCTGAGTGCAGCTTTCTCTTTTAGTTTTGCTCTGGGACTCCTACTAAAGAATTTCTTTTTCTCACATGCACACACACACGGGTGCACACAGCTCCCTGAAGGGCACTTTGTGACAGTTCATTTCTTCGCACTAGATGCTTGGCTCACTGCAAATGAAATGAGCTCTATGTACTCTCTCTCTCTCTCTCTCTCTCTCTCTCTCTCTCTCTCTCTCTCTCTCTTTCTCTCTCACACATACTCACACACACCTAAAGGTGAATAGAGCAACTCCACTTCTTTTGATAAAAGAGCCGGAAAGGATCAGCATTAATTTAGACCCAGAGTATATCTTCTCACAGTGAAATAAAAACTCTAATTCAGCTTAGAAGTAAAAGATAAAGAAAGGAGATGGAGGTCAAAGCAAAACAGCATGGTTACTGACTGATTATTATTAACTCGCTCCTTTTGGGCCCTGCTACATGTTTAATATTGATGAGGATGAAGATAGAGCTAAGGAATTGGTGTTGTACAGTATAATTGATAGATGAATATCCTGGCTGTAGTCAAGACCGATACTGTCAAAGGCCTAATCAAGATCAAGTAAAGACTTAAAGGAGATGAGGCCATGTCAAACATGATCAATAAAGATCAAGAAGGGTATACAGTACTTAAATATTTTTGAGGCCATGGAAGTATTTCAACTAGTCAGCAACATACATACAGTACTTTGCACAAGTAAGTGGGCTTTTGTTTTTGCCTCAAATATAGAAATATATTTAGTTTTTTTGTAAATGAAATATGTTTTCAGTACAAAATAAGGATTGTGTCAAATACTGAAGATCAAGTCAGGTCCAAGAACAAATCAGAAAAAAACCTCTTATACTGTAGACATGTATGTTCATGGTTTACCCACATACAGTGCTGTGCAAAAGCCAAGGGAGCGAATGTTTTATTGTGATACATTTAAAAATGTGTTGTTTACGTAGCAATTTCAGCAGCAACCTCATTTCCCCTCTCATCTGTTCCAACCACTCAGCATCCAGCATTACCAGTATGCTACAGTAATTACCGGCCTGGGGTGCGTTTCCCAAAAGCATTGTTAGCCAACTATGGTCGCAAGTTCCGTCGTTACCAACATAAGTACACGTGCAAGGGGAAACCATGTAGGCAAATCAACAAAATATTTATTAACACAAGTTCATTCAAGATTCATTTAAACAAAAAAAAAAATACAGGATCCAAACTGTAAAAAAAAAATAACTAACCAAACATATTCTGAATTAACAGTTGTCTGATCTGCTCCTGCAGGATGCATTCTGCCTTGATGTGTGTCCGAAGGATCATCATTATCATCATCATCATCATCCTCATCAGAAGTGTAATCTTCCTCATCCACAGCAGCACCAGAAAGACGCCCCTCTTCCTCATCACAAAGCGGGACATTTTCCTTAACTGCAATGTTTTGGAGAATTGCAGTAACTACAATTACATAGCAGCTTTTGGAGGGGTTCAGTTTTGGACTTGCTTGTTTGGTCACACTTGCAAAGTCCCTCCACTTGTTTCTGACTTCCTCTGGGCTTCTCTCATACCCATTCCCAGACGCATTAATTTTTTGTGCGATTTCATTCCAATTTTATTTGTCCGAATTTGTAACTGTGTTTTTTAATTTGGAGAAAAGCAAGATTTGATTGTTTCCCACCTCCTCCAAAAGAACTGCAAGCTCTTTTTTAGTAAATTGTGGTTTTCGTGTCATTTTTTCACGTCAACTCTCATTAAACCATGGCTGTATGTAAAGGGACTTATATAGGAAATTATATTGAGCAAAATAGGTAACAGGTGTTCACAACACAATCCCAGCATTTTCAAAACCCATAATTTCTTTTTATTTTAATTGTACTGGTGTATCAATACCAAATAAAAAATTAATTCAAATGAAATATTGAAAAATGTAAAATATTGCGTTTGTGACATTATTACACCACTTCTACGTTACTGTATGTCACTGCGAAAGCGCATTGAATGCGAGCCGAAGAGAGAGAGAAAAAAAATAAACACACTTTACAGTAGGGGGCGATATGTGCCTATGGCAGTACTCCGCCATTGTATCGAAAAAGAAGAAGAAGAACGATAGATTAAACCAACATAGTTCTAACCATGGAAGTGCGACACAGGTACTATGGTTTTGGGAAACACTTGTGACTAATTAGTTAGTTTCTTCAACGTTGCTTCAACATAGTTGTACGGCAAATGCACCCCTGATCATCTGTCATCATCTGCACTTGTTTCTCACTGGTTCATGCCTTAAAAAAAAATTTTATGCTTGAATGATTCATAAGTCACTGTATGGTTTAACAAGATATAAACATTCATCTGAAAAGGCACAGGTACAGAGTGTCACAAACTTGCCAAAAATGTGAGTCCTTCAGATAGCTTGGTGAAGTGTTCCTCAACACTACATTAACACACAAGAATGTCTGGCTCTTTGGAAGCAAAACATAAAGAAATATGTGGGGGATTAAGATTCTTTTACACAGAACTGTATATTCCGACAAGGAGCATTACTGTAAATCATGATCAACTACCATATACTGTACATAATTTTGCTCATGCACAAATACAAAATTTGGCATAAAAGATCATCTCGTCCCCAACAACTACTTAGACCTTAATTGTCTTCTAGTATTTACCAGGGTCAGCTTCTCACCATAGCACCACTGATGGATGGATATTTTTTTGTTACAGCATCCCAGCAGCATGATGGTTTTGGTGTTTAAAACCCCAGCAGTGGTGGAGTACCTGACCCATTGCTACAACATGTACATTACCATACCACTGAGAATGAGGCACAAAACTATTAATATTGACCTCTTGGGTGGCCTCATTGTATGAATCAACAAATGTGCTACATTCAGTAATTATACACCAACAACAACTCTATATTACACATGAATAAACATGAAAAGTGCATAGGGTCATATTCAGGGTTGGTGACTTACATTTAAATACATACAATATTTAAAAAGGGAACATTGCATGTAGGTAGAGTTGGATAACACTGATTTTCTGTTTCCACCATACAGATTAAAGAAATCACCAGTGTGTAGTTTACACTTTGTGGTTACTAGATTTGCTTAAAAAAAATAGTAGACTGAGGAAGAAAACTGTGTTCATGTCAATATTGAGAACATTATAACAAAGGAAATACAGTAAAATATGAAGAAGATGATGAGCATTGAAATAAATGCATAGGGGTCCTTTGTAATACAAGGGGTGTTGAAGTCAAAGTGGGACATTTGATTGTACAAAATAACAGAACACAGAGTATCATTATTTCTCTATATAATCCCATGCTACACTAATGTACTCATTCCAGTACTTAACCAGTCCTTGGATACCATCAATGTAGAAAGTGTTCTCCATACTGTATGTCGGAGTCATCATCAAACCACCTGATTCAATCTGAAATGCTGGCCTACCCAGAAACTCCTTTAATGCCCTAAACATGACTTGGAGCAAGGTCAGGACTGTACTGAGGGTATGGCTGTAACTCCCAGCTGAGTTCTTGTAAAGTGCAAGTAGTGTTAGTGAATGATTGTGTGTACACAACCACTGGGGTTCAGTTCCCACATACAGATGCATATCATCTGCATATTTGTGACAAGTTATCTATCGTTTCTGGCATTTCAGTGTTCTGTTCAGTAAATGTGCATGGGAACGACTGCAGTGGGCTCCAAGGCACCTTGCCCGGGATCATCATTTGTGGATGTACGGCATTCCTTAAAACATTTGCACCATTCACGTGTTTTATTCCGGCTGAAGGTTTCCTCACTGTACTGTGCTTGAAGTCTTCTGTAAATGTACATTGTGACTTCATTTGCCAGAAATTTCTAATACTGAAACTCTTGTGTGTTTTTGAACTTTGTGGTTTTGTATATTTAAGGAATGTTAATTTGATATTGGTTCCTGTTGATTCTCAGTTCACAGTTCACTCTCATCCCCCAGGTGTTTTGTGCTTTCCAGATTACTTGTCTTGTTACTTGTATTATTAACAGTAAGTTTTTGTCACGGGTGCGGTGCTGAACGTTATGAATCCAAGCGCGGATAATGGCTGTAACGAGCTGCCGGGGGCGTGGTCGGAAGCGAAGTGAGGGTCGGATGTCATAAGACCATCCGCAAAGCATCAAAAACAAAAGCACCATGTGAGAGCCTTAGTCAAAAGGAAAGCGTTAGATCAAATCTGGGAATACAAGGAGGATGAGAGAGGAGCCATAAATCAAAGGGGAAAGCATGGACATTTGCTCAAAGGATGCATGACAGGCTGGGGAAACACAAGGGCACATGGGGAAAGGGCTTGAAGTGGGGCGGTGTAGTTGAGACACTTGGAAGGTCCGGTTGATTCACCGCATGTTCGAGGGGAGCAGCAGCTTGACAGTGCAGGGGTTGATAATCTTGGTGATCATGAAAGGGCCTACATAGTGGGGGGGGGGGGGGTTTACAGGAGATAGTTTTGAGGGGAAGATCCCTGCTGGGGAGCATGACCCTTTGTCCTATTCTATATTTAGGGGCCTGGGAGAATCTACGGTCCGCTTGATTCTTGAAGGACCTGCTGAGTCATAGAAGGACCTTCCTGGCTTGGGCCCAGGTCCTTCTAAAATGGGGGACAAAAGCTTGGGCGGACGGGACACTGACCTCCTGCTCCTGAGACAGGGGTGGTTGGGATCCCATACAGCACTGGAAGGGGGACAGACCGGTGGATGATGGGAACTTGCTCCAGGCAGTGACATCTCAAGCGGAGTCAATACACCTTAAGACAATTTCGAGGGACTGGTTCTTTCTCTCAGTCTGGTCATTTGATTGGGGGTGGAAACCAGAGGACAGACTGGGAGTGGCCCGAATCAGCTTGCAGGACACTTTCTAAAACTGAGAGGTGAACTGTGCGCTCTGGTCTGAGACAATGTCCATAGGCAGGCCATGGAGCTTGAATTCATGGTTAATCATGAGCTCGGCAGTCTCCTTGGGGGACGGAAGTCTTGGTAGGGGGATAAAATGTGCAGCTTTAGAGAACCGATCCACCACGGTCATGATGCAGGTGTGGGCGGTGGAGGGGGGTAGACCGGTGACAAAATCCAGGGCAATGTTGGACCAGGGGTGATGAGGGATGGGCAGAGGTCTGAGGAGGCCAGCTGGGGCTGTGTTGACATGTTTGGATCTTATGCAGACATCGCATGCCAAAACAAAGCTAGAGACGTCCTCCTTGAGGGTGGGCCACCAAAACCGCTGCTGGGCTAGTGCCAGGGTTCAGGCAGAACCAGGGTGACACAAGAGTTTCAAGCTGTGGGCCCACTGGGGTAGGAGTAGGCCACCTAGTGAGGGCTTGGAGCTTAGCAGGTTCCATCTCATGGTCTTTGGGGCTGATGGTGAACCCGAGGAACGTGGAAACCATGGTGTGGAACTTGCATTTCTCAGCCTTGACGAACAAGTTGTTCTCCAGCAGCCTCTGCAGCACCTGCCAGATGTGATGTTGGTGTTCTTCAAGTTTCTGAGAGAAGATCAGGATGTCATCAAGATATACGAATACAAACAAATTGAGGAAGTCCCTGAGAACATCATTAATTACAGCCTGAAAGACTCCAGGGGGCATTAGTACGTCCAAAGGGGACCACCAGATATTCATAATGCCCAGTTGGCATATTGAAAGCTGTCTTCCATTCGTCCCCTTCCCGAATGCGGACGAGGTGATAGGCGTTGCACAGATCGAGCTTGGTCAATATCCTGGCCCCCTGAAGAAGTTCAAAGGCGGTTGACATTAGAGGAAGTGGGTACCGGTTCTTTATTGTAATGTCGTTAAAGACCCTATAATCAATGCACGGGCAAAGGGAACCGTCTTTTTTGCCCACGAAGAAGAATCCAGCCCCTGCCGGAGAAAAGGAAGGGCGGATGATTCCTGCAGCGAGGGATTCAGTGATGTCCTGATGCATGGTTTGGCATTTCTTGGGTGACAGAACGTATAGACGGCCCTTGGGGATGGTGGTGCCTGGGAGCAGGTCAATCACACAATCACACAGTCGTATGGTCGGTGGGGGGGGGGGGTCAGGCTGAGAGACCGCACGTGTTTTGCTAAAAACAGTCATGAGATCATGATATTCCAGGGGAACACAGGTGAGGTCTGGTGGGTCCTCTGTGGGGGCAGGGTCGAGGCATGGCATGGTGGCGGCGCGTAAACATGACGTGAAACATGATGGTCTCCAGGCTATGATTGAGTTCCTATCTCAATCAATGTGTGGGTTGTGTTGGGTTAACCAGGGGAGGCCTATGACAACCGTGGCATGTGTTCCGAGTGGTTGCCTGAGACACTTAGGCCAATGAGAGGGGTTCTGTGGGTGATAGATGGGAGCAGACTCCCATCTATAGAAAGGCCCTGGACCTTGAGGTGGTTCTCCAAGGGCAGCGCGGGGATACCCAGTGTTTTGGCCGCATTCAGCAGGTTATGGTCCGAACCCGAGTCAAGCAGTGCCTGCACTAGGTGGGTCTGTTGCTCATGAGTGAGAAGGATGGGAAGCAGGTGAGGTTGATCTGGGAGCCTTCTTGGAGTCTCGTCCTCTAGTGCTCTAGCTGAACTAGAGGGCGCCCCCTTTTGCTGGACAGTTCTTGAGCAGGTGTCCTGGTTTCCCACAGTAAAAGCAGGCTTCTTCCACCCGGCGGTGGTGACCCTCTTCTGGGGTGATGCGGGTTCTGCCCAGTTGCATGGGTTCCTCCTGGGGATCAACTTATAAAGGTGGGGGTCGCGGCAGAGTCCTGGGTGGAGAAAAACGAGCCGGCCTACGAAGACGGAGGCGTGAATCTACTCGACCGGCCAGATCCATAAGCTCTTGGAGAGATGAGGGGAGCTCTGGTGAGATTAACTCATCTTGGAGTTTCTCTGTCAGACCCTCAATAAAGACGTCGCATAGCACTCGGTCATTCAGCACTCGGTCTGGAGAGAGCCAGGGTCTGGAACTCCTTGGCGTAATCGTAGGCCGAGTGTGAGCCTTGGCCGAGTTTCAGCAGTATTCGGCCAGCCTCTCACCCGGCATGAGCGGTCGAACACCCTCTTCATTTCCCTGGCGAAGTCCTCATAATTGGCACAGCAGGGGTCGTGGGCATCCCAAAGAGTGGTGCTCCATTCCCGGGCGCATCCTGATAGAAGCATGATGACGTAGGCCACCTTGGAACGTTCCATGGAGAAGGTGAAGGTTTGGAGCTCGATGATCAGGAAACACCGAGATAGGAAGAAGCGGCAGGTGCCTGGATCTCCCTAGTAGGTGGGAGGGGTGGTGAGGCATGGCTCCTGTTGCACGTGAATGTTTCCTCCTCGCGGTAGGGAGAGTCGGAGCCTCTGGAGCTGGGATGTAACGTCAGCGTGAGACGGCGTTGTGCTGAGTAGCTCCTGTTGATGATTTCAAAGCAGAGCACCTTAACTTTCTAATGCTGCTCTCATACGGTCAGAAGCCACTGGATCCATAGCTGGCTGGCTTATTCTGTCACGGGCACAGGGCAGAATGATATGAATCCTAGCGTGGATAATGACTGTAATCAAAAGGAAAGCGCAAGATCAAAACCGGGAATACAAGGAGCGAGGTAAACAGAAACAAAAAGGACAAGAGAGGAGCCGTAAATCAAAGGGGGAAGCGTGGGTCGAAACCGTGAGATCAAAGGGCAGGCGAACAATCCAAATCAGCAGGCAAAAAAATCAAGAACGAGAAAAAACAAAGCGAGATCGTAAGGTGAAGGCAATGAAAAGGAAACACAAGAGAATCGAGGTTAAACACACACAATAATCCAGTGATCTGACCAGCGTGCCTCGCGTGCTTAAATCACTGGAATAATCAGCGGAGGAGATGAGAAACAGGTGCGTAGATGGGACGGAAACGGGGGCGTGGGAAAGGATGCATGACAGGCTGGGGAAACACAAGGGCACGTGGGGAAAGTGACAGCGTGGGGAAAAAAGCATAAACAAATGGGTGGTGGGAAAGACGTGCATATGACAGTTTTGTTGTATCTTACTGTCTTTATCTTACATCTAATTTTATCACTGTTTTGGTTACTGTATGTTTTCCTGTTTTACTTCATTGCCTTATAGTCTTAGTCTTATAGCCATAGTCTTCTGTTTGCTTTAGGGCTGTGTATGATTTGTATCTGTACTGTATGCTTTGTATAAAAAAAAATAAGTATTAATCTAAATATCTTGATTGAAATAAAAAAAAAAATTATATAATATCATTGCAACATTGAATTTCAGTTTTGTCTCAATACTGTTGTCCTATGGTCAACTCTTAGTTGTAATTTCCACAATAACTGCTACAAGTTTGGTTGTAAATTCAACAAAATGTCATCAACAGTCATTATTCATGAGAACGCATAATACCTCTTGATTCAGCACATGCTATACAGTAATTTAGCTTTTATTTATTTCACCCACAATGAAACCCGAAGCTTCTACTTAAAGTCTGTGAACAAGTCACAGTACCTATTCAGTCTGATGTACAAAGCTTTTGAATAAAATCAATGCATAAATTCAACTCTAAATACAACTGCCAGAGCATTTAAATTTTATCTACCCCCATTGTGTACAGTCTTGATTAGTAACCAGGCTGGTTGCAGATCCACTACAGCTCATACAGTATATGCATTCCTGAAATAGAACATCTGCAGAAATGGCATTCAAATGGTTCTGTCTATAGCATTAGGTGTGTAATTATAAAATCAAAATGCACAGTGCAATTACTCTCTATAGACTCTGTTTGACTGTCTTAAAAGTGTGACAGCCGTGGAAATTAGTATGGACTAAAACCTATTAAAAGAAATTAGTTTAGACAGAAGCACATGAACACCATGTTGAGTCTTAGCTCCCTTAACATTTCTGTTAAAATCAGCTAGTCCTGTTCTTAACGTTATTTTTACCACTTAGGCTTATGTTCACTTGCAAAATATCTGGTCAGATCACTCAGAAACACCCAGAACAGGAACACCATCAGATAGTGAAAAACAGCAACGTGTTTAGTTGAGCACATCAAATTGGAAATGGTTAAAGATCTTTAATGAATTAGAGTGTATCACGCAGAAGAAATTAAATCAATTTAAATATGCAAGCTAATCAGCAATATATATATATATATTGTGAAAAACTATTTGCCCCTGTCATGGTGTTGGACTGTGGGCTGGGTGTTGAGGCATAGATGCAGAGGGGATGCAGTGAAACGCAAAGAGTCTTTAATAATAAAATGAAAACATGAACAAAACATGAAATAAGGAAGTTGGCTTAAACTTGGGAGCATATTGTAACAGAACTCATAAACACTTAGACATAAGACTAGGGATTACATACATTGATATACAATACAGACATGGGATACAAACTGGACAAGACAAGACACACTAAACAGCCTAACGGACTAAACATTAGGGACTATGCATGCAAGGGATGAACAAACACAAGACAGGCTTGGCTAGGTCTACTGACTGAGCTGCACATTAGCTGCTAAGCTAGCTCATAGCTAATCAGACTAATGGCTACACAGGCCAGTAGCCTGAGACCCAAGGGAATGAACAGACAAGGTACACAGCAGACTAGGTATGAAACAGACTAAGAACTCTAAAGGTTAGTGGCTAAAGATGTTAGTACCTAAACAGACTAAGACAAGGATAATCAGACAAGGAGACTAGACAGGCACGAAGACTAGACAGACTAAGATCTAGACATGTTAGTATCACCCTCATTAGTATTGAAACAGACTACTAGCTAAACAGGCAATGGGGGTTACTTACACAAAAGGGTAAACACAAAAGGCTAATTCTCCTAGAGGCTAATCCTGCTAGGAGACACAGAGACAAAGAGACATAAACTAAATCAAAGCAAATACAAACTTAACTTATAGTGCTCCTGAAACCAAAAGGCCAACCATATTGTTAAACTAACTCAGAAAAGAACAAAACAAAACCCACATAACAGAAATTAATGCTCGACCCAGTTTCCCAGAACAAACAGGTATTTATAAAAGTGCTAATGACCCTCCTCAGTTCAGGTGAGCATCCACGTCACCTGACCGAGGAGGCTTCTGGGAAACTGAGTCTAGGAACAAAAACTACAACTAAAAAACACTGCCCTCTAGTGGGCAACCCTCACAGTACCCCCCCCCTTAAAAACGCTCCTCCGGAGCGCTAACGGAGGTCCTGGGTACCCTTCCCCATGTCCCGGGTCATTCCACCCGACTGCGACGCCAACGAGCCGGCTCCCCAAGGTGGGTGGGAGGGTGGGCGAGCTTGAATTGCCGCCGAAGCCAGGCACCGGGTGCAGCAGCGGCCTGCACCCGAGGCTGGGTGGCGGAGGCAGCAATGGCTCGTCCTCGGGGCTGAGCGGCGGTGAGCTCATGACGTCGTCGGGTGGCGGAGGCAGCACTGGGCCGATGCCGCAGGCCGGGCGGCGGAGGCAGTGCCGGATCGCTGGTGTAGGCCGGGCGTTGGAGGCAGTGCTGAGTCGCTCTTGCCGGTGGAGCGCTGCCTGCAGCACTGAGTCGCCCTCCAAGTCGGGCGGCCGATGCAGCACTGTGTTGTCCTCACGCCGGGCGGCCTCTGCAGTACTGTGGCCTCCTTTGACACCGGGTGGCGATGGAAGCACGCTCTCGAAGTCTGGCGGTGGAGGGTCGCTGTCACCGCTGTGAACGAAGCTAGAGAGCGTGGTGAGGGTTTTCCCTGGCGAGGTCCTGGCTGGGCTCTGGGGACATGAAGACGCCCCTGCGGCGCGCTGGCGGAACTGAAGCCTCCCCTGAGGCGCGCTGGAGAACTGGAGCCTCCCCTGAGGCCCGCTGGCGAAACTGGAGCCTCCCCTGAGGCCCGCTGGCGAAACTGGAGCCTCCCCTGAGGCCCGCTGGCGAAACTGGAGCCTCCCCTGAGGCCCGCTGGCGAAACTGGAGCCTCCCCTGAGGCCCGCTGGCGAAACTGGAGCCTCCCCTGAGGCCCGCTGGCGAAACTGGAGCCTCCCCTGAGGCCCGCCGGCGAAACTGGAGCCTCCACTGAGGCCCGCCGGCGAAACTGGAGCCTCCACTGAGGCCCGCCGGCGAAACTGGAGCCTCCACTGAGGCCCGCCGGCGAAACTGGAGCCTCCACTGAGGCCCGCCGGCGAAACTGGAGCCCCCACTGAGGCCCCCTCACCTCCAGTTCAGTCCCGTTTTGACGTGGGGCAAGCTGATTATCCCTGGTCAGCTTGCCCAGGTGTTATAGTCCCAGCCCCCCCCCAAAATTTTCTCCCGGGGGGGGGCCCCTCTGCTATGCCTCTTGTTGGGTCGATCATTCTGTCACGTTCTGCTATGGTGTTGGACTGTGGGCTGGGTGTTGAGGCATAGATGCAGAGGGGATGCAGTGAAACGCAAAGAGTCTTTAATAATAAAATGAAAACATGAACAAAACATGAAATAAGGAAGTTGGCTTAAACTTGGGAGCATATTGTAACAGAACTCATAAACACTTAGACATAAGACTAGGGATTACATACATTGATATACAATACAGACATGGGATACAAACTGGACAAGACAAGACACACTAAACAGCCTAACGGACTAAACATTAGGGACTACTGTATGCATGCAAGGGATGAACAAACACAAGACAGGCTTGGCTAGGTCTACTGACTGAGCTGCACATTAGCTGCTAAGCTAGCTCATAGCTAATCAGACTAATGGCTACACAGGCCAGTAGCCTGAGACCCAAGGGAATGAACAGACAAGGTACACAGCAGACTAGGTATGAAACAGACTAAGAACTCTAAAGGTTAGTGGCTAAAGATGTTAGTACCTAAACAGACTAAGAGCTAATCAGACAAGGAGACTAGACAGGCACGAAGACTAGACAGACTAAGATCTAGACATGTTAGTATCACCCTCATTAGTATTGAAACAGACTACTAGCTAAACAGGCAATGGGGGTTACTTACACAAAAGGGTAAACACAAAAGGCTAATTCTCCTAGAGGCTAATCCTGCTAGGAGACACAGAGACAAAGAGACATAAACTAAATCAAAGCAAATACAAACTTAACTTATAGTGCTCCTGAAACCAAAAGGCCAACCATATTGTTAAACTAACTCAGAAAAGAACAAAACAAAACCCACATAACAGAAATTAATGCTCGACCCAGTTTCCCAGAACAAACAGGTATTTATAAAAGTGCTAATGACCCTCCTCAGTTCAGGTGAGCATCCACGTCACCTGACCGAGGAGGCTTCTGGGAAACTGAGTCTAGGAACAAAAACTACAACTAAAAAACACTGCCCTCTAGTGGGCAACCCTCACAGCCCCCTTCCTGATTTCTCATTCTTTTGCATGTTTGTCACACTTAAATGTTTCTGCTCATCAAAAACCGTTAACTATTAGTCAAAGATAACATAATTGAAGACAAAATGCAGTTTTTAAATGAAGGTTTACGTTATTAAGGGGAAAAAAAACTCCAAATCTACATGGCCCTGTGTGAAAAAGTGATTGCCCCCCTTGTTAAAAAATAACTTAACTGTGGTTTATCACACCTGAGTTCAATTTCTGTAGTCACCCCCAGGCCTGATTACTGCCACACCTGTTTCAATCAAGAAATCACTTAAATAGGAGCTACCTGACACAGAGAAGTAGACCAAAAGCACCTCAAAAGCTAGACATCATGCCAAGATCCAAAGAAATTCAGGAACAAATGAGAACAAAAGTAATTGAGATCTATCAGTCTGGTAAAGGTTATAAAGCCATTTCTAAAGCTTTGGGACTCCAGCGAACCACAGTGAGAGCCATTATCCACAAATGGCAAAAACATGGAACAGTGGTGAACCTTCCCAGGAGTGGCCGGCCGACCAAAATTACCCCAAGAGCGCAGAGACAACTCATCCGAGAGGCCACAAAAGACCCCAGGACAACATCTAAAGAACTGCAGGCCTCACTTGCCTCAATTAAGGTCAGTGTTCACGACTCCACCATAAGAAAGAGACTGGGCAAAAACGGCCTGCATGGCAGATTTCCAAGGCGCAAACCACTTTCAAGCAAAAAGAACATTAAGGCTCGTCTCAATTTTGCTAAAAAACATCTCAATGATTGCCAAGGCTTTTGGGAAAATACCTTGTGGACCGACGAGACAAAAGTTGAACTTTTTGGAAGGTGCGTGTCCCATTACATCTGGCGTAAAAGTAACACAGCATTTCAGAAAAAGAACATCATACCAACAGTAAAATATGGTGGTGGTAGTGTGATGGTCTGGGGTTGTTTTGCTGCTTCAGGACCTGGAAGGCTTGCTGTGATAGATGGAACCATGAATTCTACTGTCTACCAAAAAATCCTGAAGGAGAATGTCCGGCCATCTGTTCGTCAACTCAAGCTGAAGCGATCTTGGGTGCTGCAGCAGGACAATGACCCAAAACACACCAGCAAATCCACCTCTGTATGGCTGAAGAAAAACAAAATGAAGACTTTGGAGTGGCCTAGTCAAAGTCCTGACCTGAATCCTATTGAGATGTTGTGGCATCACCTTAAAAAGGCGGTTCATGCTAGAAAACCCTCAAATAAAGCTGAATTACAACAATTCTGCAAAGATGAGTGGGCCAAAATTCCTCCAGAGCGCTGTAAAAGACTCGTTGCAAGTTATCGCAAACGCTTGATTGCAGTTATTGCTGCTAAGGGTGGCCCAACCAGTTATTAGGTTCAGGGGGCAATTACTTTTTCACACAGGGCCATGTAGGTTTGGATTTTTTTTCTCCCTAAATAATAAAACCCCTCATTTAAAAACTGCATTTTGTGTTTACTTGTGTTATCTTTGACTAATAGTTAAATGTGTTTGATGATCAGAAACATTTTGTGTGACAAACATGCAAAAGAATAAGAAATCAGGAGGGGGGCAAATAGTTTTTCACACCACTGTATATATATATATATATATATATATATATATATATATATATGTGTGTGTGTTTGTGTGTACAGATCAAGTGTAGCTGCCTGAACATATACCAAATATGAAGCCTTGAATTCTTTGTAAAAAAAAAAATAAATAATAAAAAAAATATTTACACCTCCACAAAGTACTCCGCATCTTCAATTAACCAAGTAACTAAATAAAACTCAGATTTTCTCACAGTGCTGAATCAATTCACAAGCCATGGTTTTGTCGAGAACCAGGCACTACTGCGAGGAGGCTCTAAATATAATCGCGAGAGGATGACGCATGTATGCATGTTAGGTTTGGATGCTATTTAGCTGTGCACCAAAATAAAATATATTAAAATAATATTTCACCTGAGGTGTGGGTGACACCTACTGTATGAATGCTATGAGCAGTTATTATTATTATTATTATTATTATTACAATTATTACTATTAATATTGTTTATTTCTGCATTTAAGGTTGGTAAATATTGAGTATGTGTGTGCATGCATATGAAAAGGCTGCATGTTTCACTCTGAAAGATAATCCATTAAAACCCTAATCCCTGTCACACGATTTCAGCTCTCCATATGAACAATAAGGCTGAGTTCTTTAAAGGGCCCATATTTGTTTACGTCTGTAACAAATTAGCACAGAGCTGTATGTACATAAAATGTGTGTGAATTCTCTAACTGGAACACCATTGGGGAGGGGGGGGATCAAACTAGCTTGTTTAAACCTGTATCAATAAAAATCTAAAAAGTATTTATTTATGTATTTATTCATTATTTAGTACAAACAGATTTAATTCAAAATGTGAATTTTGTTGTGAAATTATGAAAATGTTATGTTATGAACTGTGAAATGTGAAAAGACTATGAATTCTGCATAATACTGTAGGCTCTCATTAAGTGAATAATAAAAGACTAAGTGCCCTGTTAATATATGAAAATAATTTAGCGATACCCTCACATCCACCATGTTTTACATGATTTATCATCAGTTTTACTTTATTATGTAAGGTCACTCTATCGGTTCATACAGTAGTTACATTTAAGATGTTACAGAAAATCTGTGGAGTTAGTTCTCCTTCTAAATTAGAACATACGTGGCAGTTATTACACACTTTTCCAACTGTTTGTCCTTCAGACAAATCAAAGTCTAATATCAAGTCAATAGATAGAAGATTTTATGTGGCCATTTTATTTAACAATTTCTGGGTTTAATTAACTCTTCAGTTAATTTTTTTTATGAATATTGTGCTGTAAAGCAGATAATAGCTTTCTGAACTGCAGGTGTTCAGATGAATTGCAAACACACACATACAAAACACACTGACTGAACAGAAATAGCATCAGGAGAGTCAGTTAGACTTTTCTTATTCTTCCTCTTCTTTTATTAAATTGCATGAAGAATAATTTCCACTATAAATGTGACGCTAAAAGACAAGAGAGAGAGACAGAGTGAACCCTTGCTCAGCCACTCAGATCTGATGAAATGTTTGTTATCCACACAGTGTTTTGTGGTAAGAATGTTTCAGTAGCTAATGCTTCAGGTTTTGACTCGAGTAACTTAATGCCACAGTGCTCCCAGCGCTCCCAGCCAGTCTGTGTAGGTGTTCTCTCTCTCTCTCTCTCTCTCTCTTTTCTTTCTCTCTCTTAAAAAAGCACTTTCTGTATTTGGTTGTGACTCAGCCATGTCTTTGGCAGCACCTGAAACCTGTGACATGCTGAATACAAGGAACTGGCATGGAATTTTATACTGAAGAATATATACAGTGGTGTGAAAAACTATTTGCCCCCCTCCTGATTTCTTATTCTTTTGCATGTTTGTCACACAAAATGTTTCTGATCATCAAACACATTTAACTATTAGTCAAAGATAACACAAGTAAACACAAAATGCAGTTTTTAAATGAGGGGTTTTATTATTTAGGGAGAAAAAAAATCCAAACCTACATGGCCCTGTGTGAAAAAGTAATTGCCCCCTGAACCTAATAACTGGTTGGGCCACCCTTAGCAGCAATAACTGCAATCAAGCGTTTGCGATAACTTGCAACGAGTCTTTTACAGCGCTCTGGAGGAATTTTGGCCCACTCATCTTTGCAGAATTGTTGTAATTCAGCTTTATTTGAGGGTTTTCTAGCATGAACCGCCTTTTTAAGGTCATGCCATAACATCTCAATAGGATTGAGGTCAGGACTTTGACTAGGCCACTCCAAAGTCTTCATTTTGTTTTTCTTCAGCCATACAGAGGTGGATTTGCTGGTGTGTTTTGGGTCATTGTCCTGCTGCAGCACCCAAGATCGCTTCAGCTTGAGTTGACGAACAGATGGCCGGACATTCTCCTTCAGGATTTTTTGGTAGACAGTAGAATTCATGGTTCCATCTATCACAGCAAGCCTTCCAGGTCCTGAAGCAGCAAAACAACCCCAGACCATCACACTACCACCACCATATTTTACTGTTGGTATGATGTTCTTTTTCTGAAATGCTGTGTTACTTTTACGCCAGATGTAATGGGACACGCACCTTCCAAAAAGTTCAACTTTTGTCTCGTCGGTCCACAAGGTATTTTCCCAAAAGCCTTGGCAATCATTGAGATGTTTTTTAGCAAAATTGAGACGAGCCTTAATGTTCTTTTTGCTTGAAAGTGGTTTGCGCCTTGGAAATCTGCCATGCAGGCCGTTTTTGCCCAGTCTCTTTCTTATGGTGGAGTCGTGAACACTGACCTTAATTGAGGCAAGTGAGGCCTGCAGTTCTTTAGATGTTGTCCTGGGGTCTTTTGTGGCCTCTCGGATGAGTTGTCTCTGCGCTCTTGGGGTAATTTTGGTCGGCCGGCCACTCCTGGGAAGGTTCACCACTGTTCCATGTTTTTGCCATTTGTGGATAATGGCTCTCACTGTGGTTCGCTGGAGTCCCAAAGCTTTAGAAATGGCTTTATAACCTTTACCAGACTGATAGATCTCAATTACTTTTGTTCTCATTTGTTCCTGAATTTCTTTGGATCTTGGCATGATGTCTAGCTTTTGAGGTGCTTTTGGTCTACTTCTCTGTGTCAGGTAGCTCCTATTTAAGTGATTTCTTGATTGAAACAGGTGTGGCAGTAATCAGGCCTGGGGGTGACTACAGAAATTGAACTCAGGTGTGATAAACCACAGTTAAGTTATTTTTTAACAAGGGGGGCAATCACTTTTTCACACAGGGCCATGTAGATTTGGAGTTTTTTTTCCCCTTAATAACGTAAACCTTCATTTAAAAACTGCATTTTGTCTTCAATTATGTTATCTTTGACTAATAGTTAACGGTTTTTGATGAGCAGAAACATTTAAGTGTGACAAACATGCAAAAGAATGAGAAATCAGGAAGGGGGCAAATAGTTTTTCACACCACTGTATATATATATATACACCTCAAGCAAGAAATATTGCAGAATAGTCCTCTGGTAAGGCTCGGGTAAGAGAAATGTTGATATCTACAGTACAGTACATATTAATTGGACCCCAGTGGTTTTATTTAGCATGTTGCTAGTATGTTTTTTTTTAGGAACTCCTGGCGGCACAGACAGTAGAACAGATAAATGTAGAGGAGAAATTATAATTCATATCAACAGTACATTTCAGTTTGAAGATTTTGTCCCATAGAAGTTTAGTAAACAGTCCTGGTTTATCCAGCTTGAACGATCGATATGATTTTCTGCTGAATATGATCACCAGTACTCACAAAAAGGAATATTATAGAGCAAATCCCACAGACAAAACCTCTCCCATTTCCATTACTGTCTATTCATAACCTGAGAATTTAAATCTGCCATTCACTGCCAATCGTTTTTTACACCTCACTGAACATTCAGACCTTTCTGACATTCACCTTTTCAAACACATCAAGTCCACGACATTTTACTCATAGCTCAAGAAGAAGCCTTGAGAGTACACTCCGTCAGGCAGCACCCTTTTTTTTTTTTTGATTGATCTTATTTCAGCTATGCCGTGCTGAAATGTGAGGAAATAAGATGGCAGGAGCTCTGATGGGAGGGTAAGCTAAGGAGGAAGTGTAGCTGTTAGATTTTTGTGCCAGTGATACTTTGAAATTCTATTTTATGCTGTGGTACTGTTTTGGTAATGCTTAGACAAAATGACGAGTAGAATAAACTATGGAGGTGGTGCACAGTTCTGTAAATCTCATACGTTTCTCTTTATGTCTGCAACGATTGTGTTTTAGAATAGCCTCAGCTAACTAACTGTTCTGGGGTTGAATCCAAATAGCATAAAGCAGAAAACTAGTACTATGTGCTATGAAGCTAGTGCTATGTAGGGTGCACAAACCCTTGTTCCACACACCAAGTAGTGCTCTTGATCAAGTCATAAAGCTACAGTAGCTGTGTGTTGGTGGAAGCTCATACTCATGTTAAATAGCAGTAATGAAAGATCAAATCACAACATGGGTGGTTCAGAGGCAATTCAGAATGAAGAGGCAATTACTAAGTAGACAAAGTGTTGTTTAAAATGACATAACATTATCATATGTGTTTTCTTGCTGAACGTGCTTCTGTGACTTGTTTTGGATGTATGTTTTGGCAGACAGCTGCTCTCTCCTCTTTCCAGTAGGGTGGACCGCTCATCTTTATATTGGCACACAGTACCTTAGCCTACTGCAACTAGAAAACTTTTTCATTGTCTACTTAAAATCATGGCCAGAGGAATCTTCAAGCTGCCTTAAGCTCTGTACATACTTTCAGAAAAAGAACAAAAGAAACAGTATCTAGACTTCTTGAATATCTAAAAAAGAAATCTAGTCAGCCAAACACTACTTCTGTTGTATTTATTTATTTTTCTTTTGTAATTTAACTGCCCTATACACTTGTTTGTCCTTTTTTTTATACCTTTTTTTTTTAATATGGCTGATATATTGTAGTTTTGCAAAGAGGTTTCCAGAAATCCAAAATTAAGTTATAAAAGTAAAATTTAAATACACAATTTTTCTGAAGACATCCTAAAATATCTCTCGAAACATGTACTTATGCACATAACATTTGAAAATCTGGTCAGAATTTGACAGCCCATTAAAATGCTACAGTACTAAAACTATTAGGATTACACAACTCTGCTTGACACTAGTGTCATTCCTCATTTATCTCTAGAGTTACAAAAATCCCATAATAAATTATATATTTTTTTATTCATAAGAGGACAAGAGTAGTTCTGCTGGAGCTTTAATTAGCAAAGAACATATATAATTTGCTGTTCTTCTTTTGTTCTTCTTTAGACCATCTAATCCATTTGACTTGGCACAGGTTTTACACCCAGTGCCTTTCCAACTACAATCCTCGTATTTTCATCTGGATTTGGGATGCCCCGCATCCTGGTGGCTGGGAACTGAACACAGGCCAGTTGCACACCAGGAGAAAAGCCTACCACTGAGCATGATGGACAGAAATAATAATAATAATAATAATAATAATAAAAATAACCCTCCTGCTTTGTTCCGGTCAAATCTGACCGGTTTACAGGTTTTCTCTCTAAAAAATTGAAAATGTAATTTTATCCATTTCTCATGAGTTCAATGACTTTGTTTGCACATGGACTTTGAACACATAAAATCTGTGTTTTATGGAACTTTTTTACACTCATGGTGTTCCTGGTCAAAAATAACTCGTCATTGAAATGAATAGGTTAGTGTATAAAACTAAGTTCAAGCACATTTCGACACACCTTTCCCACACTTCAACATGCAGGTGTCTTTAAGCATACACATAAACATGCATGCGCACACACACACACACACACACACACACACACACACACACACACACACACACACACACACACACACCTATTGAAAAACAAACTGGAACACAATTATACAACTTTCTTGCGGCTCTGGTATATAAAGCTTTTTGGATGTCTTTTTTGAAGTTCAGTTTGGCAGCACAACATACTGTACAGTATTTCTCATGAAGCTGTGGAATTATATTTGACAATGACAGTGATGAGGAGGAGACACACCAGGTTGACAGCGAGGAGAGTTTAGAAGAGGATGACAGACTATAACCCGGGGAGGAATACTGTGACACTGACGAGGAAGACCCAGCTGAAGTTGTGGTATCCTGTCGGTCAAAAAAATGGAACCAAACCCTAGTCCTACCCCAATATGTGAGATCCTGAGTGAATGACATCAAGTCCAATTTTCAGCTTTTCCTCACGGACTCCATTGTAACCATTGTCATGAACATGACAAGCCTGAGGGGAAAGGAGTTTATGGAAACATCTGGAAAAAAGTAAACCCGGTGAATATTGAAGGCTATAGTTGTGTTGATTTTGTGTGGTGTCTACAGATCTTGGAACAAATCTGCATCCAGGTTATGGAATGGGGACATTAGTTTTCATGCTACAATGTCTTTGAAGACCTTACACATCCTGGCACGTGTAATTCGCTTTAATGACAAGAGCAGCCCAAAGTCAACAAGACAAGCTGGGATGTTTAGCAGAAGTGGGTGGAGCATCTGCCAATCATTTACAAACCAGGTCCTGACATCACCGTTGATAAGCCTCTCATCAGGTTTTGGGTACGGTGAACAATTAAGCAGTATATACCAAACAAACCATCTAAGTGTGGTATAAAGATGTCAGCAGCATGTGATATGAAGACATGTTATGCCTGGAACAAGCAGGTGTCTATACAGGCAAAAGGATATTTTAAAATTGTAAATATGTTCATGCAGTGTATGGGTCAAGCATTATATTTATAATATAGTTATGTTTTCCGGGGTGTACTGTATGTGTGTGTGCCCTGTGATGGATTGGCACACTGTCCAGGGCGTACCCTGGGTTGTGCCCTAAGTCTCCTGGGATAGGCTCCAGGTCCCCACGATCCTGAATACAGGATAAAGCGGTATAGACGATGTGTGAGTGAGTGAGTGAGTTAAGTTTTCCCTGTGTACATTTGGGTTTTTGTTTTTAATAAATAAATCATACCGGTCAGTTTTGACCGGAAACAAAAAAGTTGTTATTTTGTGCCACAGTTGTTTACTTTCTTCAAAAAAGTGACTTTGGTAAACATTTCAGTGAAGTACTCTGTGATAAATAGTACGCTAGCTTTCATCGTCGTTTTTGTTACAGTCAAATAATATCTATATAATGTTTTCTAATGTTGGCTAAGAATTGGCCCCAAATTAGGTCACATAGGGACCAGAAGTTTTAAACTCAACTGAATGACATAGGGTACCTGATATTGGTACCAATCTTGGTTGACTGTGGGGTCAGTATTGCAAACATACCCGAAAAACATAGTAAATAAGAATTGGTGACCAAGTCTGGAGGACATGAAGGGACAGAACTTGGTGCCACACTTCACAGACCTGGACGAGCTCGAATTACGTCATGCCCTGAGGACAGGAAGTGACAGAAGTACGCCACTGCACCAGGAGGACATGTAGGGTCGTGTGGGTGGTTTTTATTTTTTATTTGTGTGTGTGTGTGTGTGTGTGTGTGTGTGTGTGTGTGTGTGTGTGTGTGTGAAATAACATCCCTGTAATTAGTCATTTTAGCTGTAATTTCATTATGATGATGACACAGATACTGTATAAAGTTACTACATGTATTGGAAAATGGATTGGATTCATACCTACTGTACTGTACTTGTGAAGAAAAGTGAAAGCAATTATAGTATTGGTAAAGCCACTAGGAATGATTTACATTTTCTCTTCTATTAATTAGCTGAATTAACAGGGGAAAAAATCACAGCACTGTTGGACTTGATTTGCACAATCGTGTGTGTGTGTGTGTGTGTGTGTGTGTGTGTGTGTGTGTGTCAACAAAAGACAGCCATGATTTAGGGCCTCGTTTCGGGGTGGCTGCTTTCATTTAGGATCAATGATGCTTGGCCAGTCTCAGGGATACGACTTCAACCTTACTCAGCCGTTTAAATCTCAGAGTTTCAACCCATCCAGAATTGTTCTTACTGTAGGTCAAAACTAAAGCTCTTGATTAAACACAAACTCCTTTTGCCATTTTTTTTGTTTCATTGCAGTAACCACATATTTTTAACTTGACATCATTACAATATTTGTAGGAAAGATTACATAAAAAAAAGAACTAATGATCAAAGTTTTTTTTTTTTATAAATCAATAATATCAATGAGTTGCAACAAGTTTGGCAGCATGATAGCATAGTCGTTAGCGATGTGCCCTTGGCTTACAGGGTTGAGGGTTTGAGTCTGCTGTGTGGAGTTTGCATGTTCTCTATGTGCTAAGTATTTCTAGTGTGCGAATAAGCATGTGCATGCTTTTGCCCTGTGATAGACTGCACTGTAAAAAAAAATTCTTGCTACTCCAACTAAAAAATTTCTAGTGACCTGTTGCATCTAAAATTTTTAGTTGGCTCAATTTAAGTTGTATAAACTATTTAGTTTTTGCTGTGCTGATTACCTCTAAATGTACACACAAATTGAAATAAAACATTCTGTCAACTAAATGTTCTATGCTGAATAAACATGCCTAGTTAGGCCAACAAGCAGTCTCAAATTGAAATATAATGTTGTGTCAATTAAATGTTCCAAGTTAACTGAAAGGTATATTTTGAATTGGAAATTATGCTTGCATAATTATAAAATTAACATCTTAAAGTTTACGTGAGTAGGTTATTCACTGTAGCCACATTTCAAATAACATGACACATTCTTCTAAATTTGAATATTTTTTTAATGTAAACTTTAAACACCTGTTAAAGACTATCAACATTGATTAAGTGCAATCCAGCTACTCTTTCAACAAATAAACAAATGCTGCATTGTTATAACAAAATATGCAAATAACATTCCAAAATGCAAGAATGAAACTGTGCCCTTAACATTCATGTTACAAAGCTTACTAATATCACACTCAGTCAAAACAGTATACTGGAAAAATAGACTTCTGCTTTGAGGAACAAAACATACTGATATTTCTCAGTAAAAACGTGCAGTGGCTTATTTGAAAATAATAAAATATTTGCTTTAACTCAGAAATGGTTTAAGATATAAAAAAAAAAATGTTGTGAAATAATTTTGCCAAGCTCCAAGATTGTTTGCAGATGCAGTAAGCACTGTTTCCCAGATATTCTCCCTAATACCTGAAATACAAAAAGAAAAATATATGAATAACTAATTAAGTAACCGTTTGTAGTTCAAAACCATTAAAAATCCTAGACAAAAAATGTCCGTTTAGCCATTATAACCGTTTTCAGACACTATAAGGTTAATGAATGATGAAGGAGTGAGAACATTAAGCTCCCTCAGTGCCGCACTAACGCGCTGTCTTTTTCAAATAGCCTTTGAAATTATCAGTCATTAAAATGATTAAAATGTATATGTAACGTAATTAAACTTTAGCGGTTTCATAGATTAACATTAATGTCAATGTACATACCATCTGAAAAAAAATGCGTTAGGAGCTGAAACGAGTGCATTGCCAGATAACTACTGTAACACTCCAAATTATATACATAAACACTCGAAAATATAATGTTCTAAAGCTTGCTGCTGGATAATATATATGTTATAAAGCTAAAATTGCTAATTACTTTGCAGGACAGTTAGTTTCCATGAAGTACTCACCATTTCGGGAGGAAATAGCGGGAAGTTCGAAAATTCTGGAAGAACGCTTTTGCGCATGCGCAGAGGTCCCTCTTGTTCGTCCAACATAAAATTGTTTGTGTGCAGTTAAATGTTTCATGAACACAGTTATACTCGTTGCCTCGATGAAACTTTCTTAGTTGAGTAATGAAATTTATACAATCATTGAGAAAACATATTTTTCTTTTTTGACACCAGCATTATATTAGCCCAACATATATTTCTTTGTTCCAACAACTATTTTCAGGATTTATTTTTTACAGTGTGGCGTGCCGTCATTGTACCATGCATCATGCCCTAGGATAGGCTACAGCCCCCCCCAATGATATAGAGACTGAGTGTGTGTGTGAGAGAGAGATAAAATGAGTGTGTGACATGTTAGCTGGTTGCTCTTCAGAAAAAGAAGGATATGTACTCAGAAAAACAAATATCATTTGTCAGTTACATTTAAGTCCTATTAACAATCTTTTAATATAAACTTGTGTATTAGCCATTACACCCATACTTTATGTCTTTATTAAACATGTCGTTCCATTTTTTTCCCCTCTTTTTGCTGTTATAAAGTGGTCTACTCTTCTAGGAAAGCTTTCTTAGAAATGATGAAATATGGCTGTGGGGATTTGTGATCATTCACCAACAGTACAAGAACCGTAGTGAGGTCAGACACTGATGTTGGGATGTCAAGGAAGCGCCAGTTCATCCCTAAGGTGCTCAGTGGGTTTGAGATCAGGGCTCTTTGCAGTTCAAGATCCTACACTGTAAAAAATAATCTATAGAATTTACCCAATAAATGTGAGGTAACAATTTGCATCGACTTCGGTGGGGTAGATTTAATCCCATATATTGAGTATAAACTATCTGAAGTAAAAAGCTATTAAATACTTGCATAAATTGGGTAACAATACCTCACATTTATGTATATATTCAACAGCTACTTACTCATTAAAATTAGGTAAAAATTATCTGTTCAAATCAAAGTTAATTAATATCAATTACTTATTCAGAGAAGGTAAAATGTACCCCCCACAATAAAGACATTCAGATGGTTAATCAGATCAATGTTTTTAATCCAAATCCTATGAAACACTCAAAATATAGTGCAGTACAACAGCTTTACACAACATTTTAAGTAATGAACCTGTTTAATAACTCACTGATCTATCAAATGTTGGATAATAAAACATATCCCTGTTTTAGGACATCCAGATCAGAGTGGAAAAGAGAAGTGAGGAGATCAGAGCAGTGCTGGATGTCCAATCACATTAAGATTTTCTTGTATCTAAACTCTTAAAGTCTCTTCAGATTTACACAACAGTGACTGACCAAATCTGTGATCCAGGTACATTCATATAACAAATAACCAAACAGCCTTGTTTATATGCAGCAATGATGCACCAAATTATCAAAAAACACAGAATAAAGTGCTAAATAAAGGACAACAGCTTCACACAACAATGAACAAACTGACTTGTTTTATAACTCACTAAGATAAGTTTCAAATGTTGTTTCTGGATAATTGGCTACTGCAAACACATGCCACTTATAATTCTAATTTAAAAATCAAAAGCACACACAAACTCCAGTACTACAGTATCAAATATCTGGATAAAGATAAAACAGATCAACATTCTTTAGTTTGAGCTTGCTCTCACCCTCAAAGATAAAAGAAAAACAAGTGGATGGATCTGTGTCTGGAGCAAATAAGAGAAAAGAAGAAAAATATAAAACTACACTCCATTACAGCTCCATTAAAAGTATGTCCAGACAAAAGATCCTCTTCGAACAAGAGGGGAAAATGTGCGTCTACTGCATGAGCTTATTTTTGAGGCTGTGGACCTTTTTCAGTAGTTTTGCCCCATCAATTTCCAAAAAAAGTTTTTGAAAAGCTTCAAACGTGTTCTTCAGCTCTTTTGGATATTCAATATTGATTGCATAAATGAGTCCCATCAGCAGTATGCATGCCTTTGTTCAGCTTCCACATCCTTCCATCACTTGGTTTCCCTCGATCACAATAGACAAATCCTCCTCAGCCATGACATTGTGCTTCACAATCACCTTCATCGTTTTGTCTGTGTAGTCCTCACATTCCTACATGTTAAAAAGAAAAACAAAAAGCATACACATTATTTCATTTAAGATGCTGTTTCAATATATTTCAGTTTATCTAAAAGGAGAGCAGAGGGGGAGTGGAAGGCAAAAGGAGAAGGTGGATATGAGAGGAGAGGAGGAGCCCTTGAGTTAATCATAAACCTGTTATCAATATGACATACCTGGCAGTCATGGAAAAGATCTTCTTGTCTTTCACCGAGGTAGTTAATGAGGCAGCAGACAACAGCATCTCTTTTTTTCTCAATGCTCTGTGTCTGTAGGGAGATACAATTTAGTGATAAGACTGTTAGCGGAGTGGGGAGTGATTTACATATACTAAGACCAAATTCCGGCCCTGCAACAGACTGGCGACCTGTCCAGAGTGAACCCTGCCCCTTCGCCTGATAAATGCTGGGTTGGCTCAAAAATCTTGTGACCCGAACGGACAAAGCAGTAAAGAAAATGGATGGATAAGACCGAATTCACACATTGATGTTAAAAGGTAGTTGGTAAGGAGCTCAACTTTGCACACAACAAAGCAATTGTTTACAAATTACTTAATTCACTCATATCAATAATTACATATTTGTGAAAAAATAAAACATACGTCATTTAAAGTATCCAGGAGAGGACGCATCTTGCAACCAGCTGCTCCTCCTTTGGCACGCATTAGCCGCAAAAGACCTGGTGTGTACTCATCAAGCTTCCGCATGAATGTCTCCTCCAAGGAAACTGTAGTGATGCGTCTAAACTCCTCCTTGATCTAGGAAGTAAAAGGACCAAAAATTACATTATAAATGAAGGAACAGCTCTCAAAGTAATCACATGAATGTATAGTGTAATGTATTAGTCTGCTGTGTTTCAGCAGGTCCAATCTTTTTGATGTTGTGAATTTGCACAACTTGCATTTCCAGTTCATTTTCCCACAACTGAGGACTTTAGTTAAGGTAACTATACCTTTAAGGACAATGTGAATTATTTTATTTGGAAAACTTGCATACCTATACAGGATACACTTGTGGTGGGGACGTGGGTGGATGTGTCAACACTAGAACTGGCAACAGTGGTCTATCAGTGAGTCTCTGCTTGTGGAAGACAGACAAGAGGAACTGAAGAGAGGGCAAATAGCGAGTGTTCTCATACACAGACTCTGCCTGCAACAGAAATAAAAACAAAAATTACACAAAAAAAAATTCAGACATGTACCTGGGTTAGATTTTGTACAGATGATTTTGGGTTTCTCAATATAATGAAAATAATCACCCCCTTTGGTTATTTGGGTGGGTGTTTAATACACAACATGGATCATAACCCCAGACGTTTAAAAGAACCAGGTGGCTATTAATTGGGGAAATATGGTAGTTTATCAGTGCTCCTCTGATCTGGGCAGTCTGTCTGTCTGACAAGGGCTGGTCATGCAGTGTACTCACTGAAATAAAGGCATTGCAATTACATATATTAATATTAATGCTTCATATAATTACCTTCATAGATGTAATGTGCTTCATAGAACATATTACAAAATTATGGAAACATTTATTAAGCACTGATGTTCAAACAATAACCACTATAAAAATCAATTCTAAAATGTGGTACGTGATCCCACAATTCCTTTAAAAATAAAAAAAAAACAAAAAACTTAGGTGCAGCAACACTCGTGGGATACTGTGGTAACGTTACGATGTTTTTATTTTTAATCCTGCGCCCATTCAATATATTAGAAAAAGCTGGCGTTGACTAGTTTCTAAACCTTAAAACCAGCGGCCAGACACAGTCATGCATGCTGACTAATCTTGTAAAAAGCACACCACGACGGCATTTCAACTTACCGGCAGTTGTGCAGACGGTGAAAGCCCGGGACACAAGAAACCGATGGCAAAGAACTAGCAGCGACGAAAGCAGACGTGCCGTTGCCTTGCGTTGGCCTGGGGTCAATTAGTTTATTTTAACACATCAAACCGACGCGTGGAACACAATAAACCAAGTTGCCTGACCGACGGTCCGTTGTTGCCCAACGGACGAGGCTGAAGTAGCTCCTTATTCGCAGTTTCTTCTTCGGTGATTCGCAGCTTCCGGTTTGTTTGGCTCCTTATTGCGCAGCGTCTCATTCTGCGGCTGAAATTTAGCTCCTTATTTGCCTCGTTACTAACGGGAGTGTTCACGCTGGCGAAAGCTGCGCAGTTTGTCAATTAAACTTTATTTTGGTGGCTTAAACCATTCTGGCCAAGCAAATATGAACTATACAACACCTAGCAGGTACCCAACTATATAGTAAAAGTGAAATTGTCCTGCCCCAGATTGATTTTACACTTTAAAAATTAATGGTTTAAGCCACCAAAATAACGTTTTATTGATAAACTGCGCAGCTTTCGCCAACGTGAACACTCCCGTTAGTAACGAGGCGAATAAGGAGCTAAACTTCAGCCTCGTGCCCAACGGCCGTCCGTCGGCTTGATGTGTCCCGGGCCATGGTGACGCCAGCGCCAGATTCAAACTTTAATTTCAAGTAATGGCATGTTAAACAAACGAACGCCGAATACAAGTGAAGTGTAATATCTCATAATTAAAAAAAAAAATTATATAATAATATATATATATATATATATATATATATATACACACACACAGCACTCCCATGCAAATAGCTTACCTTCACACTTCTGCTGTTCGATGGCGGCCAGAGAAAGGATCCAGCGTCGCCCACACTCACTCAAAAACGCGGGCTGACGCATGCGCAATTTAAAGCAAAAAAAAAAAAAAAAAACTCACGGTTTGGGGGTATATTTTACTGGATTTTTCTATGTGATGGTTCTTACTGTTGACGAATGGGTAGCATATGTAGAATTTACCCATTACTTTAGAATTCGTTGGCTGGCTGCAATAATCATGTACATTTTATATGGTTTCCACAGATTATATTTATCACTCTCCAAAATCACTTTTTTCAGTGTATCATGTTCTTTGAGGTACAGTATTTAACTGAATTTTGCTGATTCTTTAGGGTTTGTATTTTGGTGTCATTTGAAAACTTTGAGTTCTCATAGTAAGGTTTGTTTATTAGGAATGCTCATTCAGCAGGTGAAACAAAAGGAAAACAGATAATCACATAAAAGCAAGGGTACAGGCAATATGAATATTTTTTATTAGTTTATATTTAACACTTATTGATCACCAATCCAGTGTTAAGATCAGTACCTAAACAAGAAGTATTTTTTTGCCTTTAGAGGAATGGCACCTCTATGGGGCCAAGCATTTTTTCTTTAACTTTAAAAAAAAAAAAATTCTTTACTCTCATGTACAGGCCTGTCCATAACATAACCTCTCCTGCCGTATCCCAACAGTTGGATGGTCTGTACAAACTAATTTAATCTGCACTGGTAGGGAGGGAAATCATGGATGAAACTCACAGAGCACAGTCCAGAACGTACCCTAAAAATATATGTTCATACATAAAAACTATTTCAATGGCTGCAAACCTCAGCCTGAATTTCACACACTTGTGGCCCCAGCAATAAATTAATTTCACAAGGTATTCACTGAGTGTGACATTACAAACCTTAGAAAGCCTGTCAGTCAGGTATGTGCCCAATCAAAACCCCTTGGACAGAGCTCTTTTAAAACCACTACCTACAGTATAGTGTTCTGCACATGGTCACATTGCAGATTTTATTACCAACCTGAGAGCACTGTAAGGGCTAGGACACAGTTATTTGATTAGGGAAAGTGCTATAAACATTCAAGCCTACAAATATTTGCACATTGATAAAATGATTTTTATTTAATTAAGAATGAAAGTGTAGACTTTCCACATGAATTTAAAGATATGTATGTCAAAATCAGATCACTCTTGTAGGAATTGCACATTTTTGTAAGACTGACACTCCAGGTCGAGCAAGGAACAAAAAAGGCCCGGAACAACAAAGGACCAGGAAAAACCTGGCAAATCAATATTGGTGAAACCAATAGTTGGCTTGATCCTTCCGGGAAGTTGGCGTGTCTGTGGCCTCAATCAAGGAAAGATTTCACCTGAATAAATACAGAGGGTTTATCGCAAATTAGCCTCAATCCTAATGTGCAGAGGTTATGACCAATTTGGGGGGACTAATTACATAAAAAAAATTATTGTCTTTAAAAAGTCAGTTACATTACAGCATTACTTTCCGATAAAAGTAACTAGTTTCCATTGCAGAAAATGAAAACTCAAGACCTTTATAATTATTCTATAATTATCATTACTCAGCAAAGTTTGGCCCATAATTTGTTAACTACTAATACCACTGCAGTATCTCACCTATGCGGTTGCTGTAATGGCGGTTCATCATGATTCACTGAAAGTTTTGGCGCTGTGATTATGTTTCCATCATTTTGTGCGTTGGTCCTCACATACTGTAGTCAAACCGCATAGGTGAGATAGGGATATAACAGCAGGAGGGCGGGGCTTGTAGGACGACTTTCACACACTCACTAAGGGGAACTGGGAATGACTTCTGTCTGGCTCACGGATTACATAAATTGTCTAAATAACGGATTACATTTTAGAAAAAATTAACTAAATAACTGAGCACTTAAATGGCGGACCTAACGCGTTAGATAACTCGTTACATCAAAAAAGTAATCCAAGTACTCTAACGCGTTAATTTGGTAATAAAAATAATAACATAACTGGAAAAAAAATGTATCATGTAAATACCTCAATCAGAACATTGACATAATCTGACGTGATCATAATGAGAGGGGGATGCAAACCTTTGATAATCCCTTCAATCTGTAAATATTACCTATGTAAACCCTTGATCCAATTCATCTCTCTCCTGCTGGAATAAATATATTCCTTCTGTGCATGTTTGCCCCAAATGGGGGTAACATTAGGTGAGTTTCTGGAAACTAAATTTTGCTTCCATTCCTGATCAGCAAACTTTGCGAGAACAACTCTCTCCCTCCTGTCTTTATTTTTATCCACTGGAGATTTGGGGGACAATGGAGCACTGAGTGACTCAATGATCTTGCGTAATAAAGTGTCTAACCAATCGCAGAGGAGAATTATTTTAATCAATAATCAGGTGAAAGGCTGGATTTATCAGAAAATTCAAAGTTGGAGAAAAATATTTTCTTCTTGTACTCCTTCTTTCTAAATGCTTTATAGCAGGCAGCACCTACAAAAAGTTTTATTCTGATTGAATGTTTTGAGCAGTGCAGTGTTGCCAAATTGGGTAATTTTATTGAAATAACATATTTGCTTCTATTGATTGGAAGGTCAATGGTTGGAGCCCCAGCTCTGCCAGGTTGCCAATGTTGGGTCCTTGATCAAAGCTCTTAACCCTGTTTTCTCCAGATGTTCCATATAATGGCTGACCCCAGCTTACTAACAAAGCTGTTATATGCGTAGAATAAAAGATTTCACTGTTCAATAATATACATGTGATGCATTTAACTTATTTTGCTCTTGATTTCAGTGTTAGCCCACTAGTGTGAGAACATACATAAAATATGATTTTTTTACCCTGCAAGGAACAAAATGAAAATAAAAATACAATTTGATCTTAATTGATTTTATTTTTATCACCACCATTTTCAGCAGATGCAGAGAATTGAGAGAGAAGAGACTTTTTTTTTCTGCTTTACTTGTTGTGCACATTTTATGAATCTATTGGCTATTGTAATTAGTAATTTTTGGGAACTTGTTCTTTCTCTGCTGATGTTTATAAACAGAGCTCACTGTAATACACATACAAATGTCATGTAGTAAAAATTGCTATATTGTTACAGTGGACATGAAACAGGACTGTTGGTTATACTAAGTGAACGCAGAACATGCTGTGTGTGCATTCATGATGAGCTAGGTGAAAGAAGGGGGGAGCATTGAAAAGCAGGAAGAGGGTAGGAGCTGGCTCAGTTGATTTTAGATTACCATGCTAGGATTAGCATTATTAGCTGGAAAGTTGCATACTGTAGCTTTAATAACAACAGTTAACACATGTCAATAATGTTATTTCATCTGCTGTTGAAGTGTCTCGCTACTGGAAAGGAGGAATCCTTCATTCTGATAGTGCTTGTACATTTCTTTCTCACTCACTCAGTCACTCACTCACTCACCACCGCTTTATCCTGTATTCAGGTTCGCAGTTACCTGGAGCCTATCCCAGGAGACTTAGGGCACAAGGCGGGGTACATCCTGGACAGGGTGCTAATCCATCTCAGGGCACACATACACACAAACTCACACTTTCATTTACACACTACGGGCAATTTAGGAACGTCAATTAGCCTAACCTGCATATCTTTGGACTGTGGGAGGAAACCGGAGTACCCGGAGGAAACCCACCAAGCACAGGGAGAACATGCAAACTCTATGGACATGGAGACGGGACTCGAGCCTGGCCGGGAATCAAACCCAGATCCTGGAGGTGCTAACAACTCCACCACCATGACACCTACATTTCTTTCTTTCATACATCAATTACATTTATACAGTAGTTCAATCCAAAACAATTACACTACATTAACCACTGAGCCACCGCTTTCCACTCATAATGTTATAAAGGTCCACGGGAAATCAAAACGTCTGTCATTCACTTATTGCCTTTACAGGAATGCTGCTCACATCTCTTACAGGAGAGACAGTGAAGATCCCATGATAAATGACAAATAAGCAATTTTTTCAGGACTTTGTTCTAAAGTTGCATGTAGATTCTGTGAAAGAGATCGTTTCATTCACTCATAACAAGCATGATATTTTTATCCTGTCTGTAGGATATAGGCGAAGGTTCCTTAAAAAAAAAGAGAAAAGAAACAAAAGCATTGTGTATGAATATCTGGCAAAGTGTTGCTTTCAGGCAGATGACATGCTGTCAGGATTAAATTGGCACCTTTACGTTACACTCTTGGAGCTTTGTGCTGTCCTTCACTGTCATGAAAATGGCTGTTCTAACACTTTGGCTGTGAGCACGAAAGCTATTTTATCAAAGCTTCCTGTGCTCACATAACAAAACAGTAATACAAAAGTAACATTTGGATCTGAAACCTAACAGCATCTTGCTTCCCATTCCGTTATGTCATGTAAACTCACTACTGTGCAAACCCATAATTTCTTCATATTAAATTAAGCACTGCTGATTTTTTAAAGAAACGGTAACAAATGTTTTCCTGTGACAGGCTGAAAAGTGCACGGTAAAAATTGCCTGTTTATGCAACAACCTCAGCAACGACCTCATTTCCCCTCTCGTCTGTTCCAACCACTCAGCATTCAGCATCAGCAGTATACTAATCACTGGCCTGATCATCATGCGTTTCTTCTGGCTCATGGCTTAAGTTATACGTGAATCATTCATAGATCACTGTGGGGCTTAACAAACCTTTCCTCAAAAAACTTTACTCTGAAACTGCTCAGGTACTGGACTGAAAATGAGAGACAAACCGTCCTTCAGGAAGCCTGGAGAACTATACCCTGGGGAATGGCAGTGGAGTTGCAGTACTGTACAGTATATATTACATCATGCTGTCCAGCATAAAAGGTGCTCACGTACATGTATGGATCAATGTGGAATTACATGTCTCATTCAAGGGAAGAGCAGATATGTCAGGAGCACTGAAACTGGAAAGATTTAAACAGGAATCCAAGATTTTGACAGTTTCTAGGAATATTAACACATATTATTGACCATTTTTTATTATTATAATGTATTGAAGCATACTGCGCTTTGTGGTTTTTCTTGAATATGACAAACTGCTTCATTTCTTTAATTCCCACTTCCCACTCTCTCTGTTAAGGCACTTTTCCATGATGGCCATAACTACCAACCAGGGATGCCAGCCACGGCTCACACATGGCATGAGACACTGAGTAATGTGTTATCCACCTCTTCCACTTGCATGAGCTCGCAGAATCCCATGATTGTCTGGTGTCAGTAGGATTAATGTGAGTGTTCAGGTATGCCTCCTCCACAATTGCCTCTCTCTAGAGTCCTAGCTACGGATGGCTGTAACATCACCTGGTGATTGAACTTGTGATCTACTGTATGGATGATAGGATGAACAGCTTTCCATTACCCCACTAGGAGCCATGTTCCTATTCATTTTAAGAAAGTGAGAAAAAAAATGTGCCTGGTGATGGAATATATATATATATATATATATATATATATATATTTTTTTTTTTTTTTTTTTTAAAGCTGATGTAATTCAAGCAATAATACTACCTTGTTTCACCAGAATTCCACAATATTAAACGAACATTAAGTACAAACTAGAGAGGAAACTAGGAAACTAGATTTCCTGAAGAAATTTTAAGCGTGTCTATGCGCGTGCAGGGTCAGATAGCCACATTCTAATGATGATGCTAGCAACATGCTAATATAGGAAGCATCATGCTAGCAATATGCTAAGCTGCTAAACAGCATGTTAAGTACGCATGACAGGTCAGTGCTAAAACATCATGCAAGCAACATCCTAATCAGCATAACCACATGCTAGCAACATGCCAAGCAGCTAAACGTCATGCAAATTACAATAGCATTATGCTAGCAACAATCTAGCTGCGTTAAATCCATGTTAAGTCTACAGTATGGACAGTACCATACCCCAACCCCCCGCCCAACCCCTTAGAAAAGCCATACCACCCCATCCCCGGATATGCCGCACGATTTGACACCTCATTCATGGGTGTACGACAAATGGAGCAAGACTAGCTGTTAATTGCCCCCCCAGCTGTTAATTAAAGCCCAGCCCTCAGTAACGTCATAGCACCCCATGCCCGAAGGAGGCGAACGGTTTGACACCACATTCAAGGGTCTACGACAAACTCAGTCAAAGCTGATCTCAATGTTAAGTCTATGAGTATATGAACTAAACAACGCTAAATAAAATTATTCTGTACATTTTGTATTGATGAAAATATATAAAAAAAAATAGTAATCAGCTACCAGCTGACCTCAGTGTCTAATAAAACATATAATTATTGAGGGGTTATTAGATTGTTTACCCTTTTCATGTTTAATGACCCCAATCAGATTCAACGCCCTCGATCTTGTTATGTATTATGAAACTCACTTTTGCTGAAACCGAGGTTACTGAAAGCTGTGAAATAGACCCAGTCTCAGCATGGCACAGGGTTATGCTTTTGTTTTTCATGCCTTTCAAGCAAAAAAAAAAAAAAAAAAAAAAAAACATCTCCCTGGGCCATTTTACGGTAAATGTGAACCTCAGCGTATCTGCCAAAGAGTTTTGCTGCGGGCTTTTATGAACCCAAACTGATGAACAAAAGTCATCCAGTGTGTACATTAGGTGTGACATTGCTGTTACAGCAGAAATAGTACTTCTCCTCGCTCTGATGGTCTTGTTCCTGGCTCGAGAAGATATTCCACAGGAAATATTATGTTGTATCCCCTGGTGAGGTTTATCCAGGTGTGACATGCATGCCACTTCTGAAATGCTGTTAAAATCAGAGTATGGATGGATAACAAAGGAAAATCCAATCTAAAGAGGTTTAGTAAGATTTCGAGCCATGACGGTGCTCTAGAACATCATAGGTTCTCGTGGGATTGCTTCTAGAGATAACTGTAGTGGAAAGAATTTCTCGTGTTGTGCATTCACTTCCCGACCTGTTCCCGTACTCATCACTGAAGCTAACACTGAGAAAGAAATTAATCAAAAGGAAATCGGACTGCGGTGCATACAAAGAGGGTAATCAAATTCTATTCAAGAAGTACAGAACATGCTGAGAAAACATGCTTACATCTAGGACAATTGATTAAAAAAAAATGAAGATGTGAACCGATGACAATGTAAAAAAAGGCCCAAAAAGCACAGATTTATCTAAGTGCTTGGCATTGAATGAAAGACAGAGAGAGAGAAATACAGTGTATACAGTAATTCAGCCTAATCTACAGGATGTCACAGTATGCATCTAAATGAAAAAGCCCATTTTGGAAACACTGAACGCAGAGCCTGTAAAACTCAATCATGATTAAAGAGCATGCTTTAGAGGAAGGACAAACAGGACGGCAGCTGTGTTGATCCCAGGAGGAAGTCAGAGTGGCTTCTTCGGCTTTTTATTTATGCTTTTTTTTTTTTTTTTTTTTTACATGAAATGTTCAAATTCTAATTTAAACGTCCTTGAAATGAAGAAGTCATCTATTTGAATTCCAAAAGTATTGAGACAAAAGTCAAACTCAAAAGTAAATGCTTTAATTTATTTTTTTTTACTAATCAGGATAATCAAGATATTTTATTTTAGGCAATGAAATGTCTATAGAACAGATCGTATTTATGTGGAATAAAGTCCTGTTCTTCAAAATCTGCTGGATCTGGCTGGGCCTAGGAGTCAATAAGACACCTGCCGTACTTTGTTGTCACTTGATCTATCTGTGTCTGCTTGATTACAAGACAGTTTCTTGACTGCACCATTGTCCAACAGTTCTCTATTGGGTTTATGTCTAGAGCTGACCCAGGACATGGCTCATGGGATGTATTTAATTCTTTTTTTTTTTTTTTTTTTTTTTACCAGTTATTCAGTTATTATGCACAACTCTTTAGCCGGATATACTGAAATTATTTAGTGACATCACTTGTTTTGTTCACCGTAATATATTGCATATGTCACCTTAATACTTTTGGATGCCACGATACAAAAGCAAAAGAAAGTGATAGCGAAATCAGCGCAAATGTTCTGATACATTTCACGTACTGAACGTATAATAAATCTGTAACTAACTAACTTACAAAGAAACATAATGAATGCTTGTAATTTCAGTACTGAACGCATTGATCCCATCCTGATCATCTGCATCAAAATGTATTTCTGTAGGTTGGCCAGCTGTGATTCTTGCACAAACTTTAAATTACTTAACTTCAGTGATTCTTGAGCATGCATTTTTCTGTTATAATTACTTGCATAATTACAGAGTAGGTGTAAAAATGTAATGGTCTAAATGACCTTGTGGAGGTAGCTTTTGTATAATTTGAACGGCGCTCATAAAAAAAAAAAAGAAAGAAAAAAAATATACTACAAAGACACATTTAAGCACTTTAAATGGTCTCATTTATATTTATAACCAATTTGTCTTATTTTTTTTTACCTCTTTTCTGGAAGCTGTAAAAAAAAAAAAAAAAAAAAAGAAGGAGAGTACAAGAAATGGAGGATAAACGGATGACCCAAGAAAAGGAGAGAGTCAGGGGAAAGTAGAGGCGACAGGGTGGTGAAGTAGGATTAGCAGAGGATGAGAGAGCTGTGTGCTAACATGTATGCTGCTCAGCATCCTAATGAGGGCTTGTGTTCAAAGTGCCGCTTGTGCACATCCAGCTGCTGAAACGATCCACGCCGAATAGGAAACGCAGCACGTCCTTGGCCTCATACATGACAAAGATGAAAAAAGACATCTATCCCTATGTCAAACCGCTGGTACAGTGCCAGAGTGTTTCACACCTAGCAAACAGTGTCTCTGATGAGTTCACATTTTTTTCCACCTCAGGCATCAGTGTCGGGTGAATTTTTGCCCTGCCAATCCGCAAAGCTGATTTTGTGTTAATACAGTGTTAGTGTTTATGTCCATGAGTAGATAATATCCCCTGGATCATTTAGGATGATTTATTTTATAAATATAATCATCATAACTGTCCTGAGCTCATCACAATATAAAAGCGTTTTCATATACAGTCTATAGTTTTTAGTTTGTTTCAGTAAAACTTGTTGCATTTTCCTGGTTATTTTTTAAAGCAGTTGTACCTATAGTCCACCTACACAGGTACTTTGAGGGTTTTTTCCCCTCCTTCATTAATAAAATCATTCATTCATTCATTCATTCATCTTCTATACCGCTTTATCCTGTATTAGGGTCGCGGGGACGTGGAGCCTATCCCAGGAGACTTTGGGCACAAGGCAGGGTACACCCTGGACAGCGTGCCAATCCATCACAGACCACACACATACACACACTCATTCACACACTATGGTCAATTTGGGAACGCCAATTAGCCTAACCTGCCTATCTTTGGACTGTGGGAGGAAACCGGAGTACCCGGAGGAAACCCACCAAGCACGGGGAGAACATGCAAACTCCATGCACACAGAGACGGGAATAGAACCTGGCCGGGAATCGAACCCGGACCCTGGAGGTGCAAGGCGACAGTGCTAACCACTACACCACCGTGTTAATAAAATCAATACATACAAAATGCTAAACACACTCATCAAAAACATGCTGCAATATGAATGTGAAGGCGAATGGACGAATGTGTTGTATGCTGTACAGGGCCAAAATCGTGTTACAAAAACTTTTATTTTTTGAATAAATCAATATTAAAGTCTCATTTGTGGTGGTTTCATCCAGGTACTCTGGTTTCCTTCCATTGTCCAAAGACATGCAGATTAGGGTTCACTGGATTAGGGGTACCCAAATTGCTCAATGTTTTTGAATAAATGTGTAGGCATGTGTGTCCTGTGATAAACTAGCACCCTGTCCAGGGCGTACCCCACCTTGTGTCCGCAGTTGCTTGAGGTGCATAAGTAGCTGGCACCAGTGACCCTGTACATGATAACCTCTTTAGAGAATGAATGAATAAAAAAAACATTGCGATAGTTATTACCTTATATGATGTAAACCATGACTCTATCCATTAACAGAGAAAAAAAAAGTGAGAAAAAAAATCCTCAATTCTCAAACTCTGATGACCAATGCAGGCGATATTGCACATTCAACACACACAGTTACAAACCCCAAAGGCATTTCTTTTCCTGTCAACATACAGTATCAACACTCAACAAGGGGTTTCTACATATCCTGGAAGTGGTTCTCGAAAAAGATCTTTTTTTTTTAGTAACCTAAAAAAAAATAATAAAGTTTGCATGTGAATGAAAGGCTAAATGCATAGAATGACCTCATGTTTTATTAATGTGCCTGTGTTTGTGTTGACAAGGCCATCAGCACAGCAGTTACAGTCCACTCAGCTGCAGACCGAAACCACTGGCAGAAGATCTAGCTCTACTATCAATCAAATCCTTGCATGGCTCAACTGTACTGGGAAAGCAATTTTTACTCTAATTGAACAAAAAAAAAACAGGAAATGAACCAAATGTGTCATATTTTGGGTTTGCAGAAGATATTTCCTAACATTGGATGAGCATTGTAATACAATTATAATGATGTTACGTACAACATTGTTTTTTGAACGTTAGATTGACTTTGATAAAATCATGTTGAGATAACGGGGAATAAACAACCCAAACACAATGTTGCAAATACCTCAAATCACACAAATTGTAACCTTTATTTGGTATGTTTCATTCATTATCCAATCAATACATAGTCTATTTTATCCATACTGTATGCTGTTTCAACTAATTCGGACTTGACAAATTAAAATCTCTACAATATTTGGACAACCTATATTTTATAGATGCAACATCTAATGTTCTCTTGACTAAAAAGAGAAAATTAACACTGGGTGCAAAACACAAATTGCATAAAATATCTTATTGTTCTTTAAGTAATTATGCCCAGATGTTCCTGTCATGCGTTTTCTTATTTAAGTCCAATTAGAGTAAAAGTGCCTTTATTCACAATCTGCTCACGCTGAACATCTTTCCCCTTCTTTGTGACAATATCTATCATTAAAAGAGCCATACAGACACAAGTGAATGTTATTTTAAAAAAAAAGAACGTTTGGATAATAAAAAAAAAAAAAATCTGAAAAGAGATCATACAAGGTTTAATGAAGCACAGAATCTAGTCATGTTCAATCTAATTGGATTCAGGAGAAAATACCGAGCCTCTGAGTATCTACTCAAATCTAATACAACTGTTTAAATAAAGAGCTTCTGTGTTTCCCGCATGGCTCTGCCTTATTACAACCTGAATAAAAACTGATCAAAGGGCCAGTTTAATTTTTGGTTCAAAATTGGTCAAATTACTTGACTACACAAGATGAAATAAAACCCCTAAACTTTAAGAAGGTATGAAAAAAGCTGATGTCCATAAATGGAGGAAGTTTATTATTCTAGTTTTACATGACAAAAAAAAAAAAGAACTGCGCTCATTAAAGATATAAAATTGAGAACTGATTTATATTGGACATAACATAACATTGAAAACATAACAATTGAAACATAACATAACAATTAACATTGCCAGATGCAGGTGCATATCCGGATGAGAAGGTTAGAGATGAAGCTGTCAAGGAGAATGGAATGGAGGTTCATGGATGTGATGCGGGAGGACATGCTGGACGTTGGAGTGATGAAGGAAGATGTGATAGAACGAGTTGGATGGAGACAAATGGTCCACTGTGGCAAGTCCTAATGGGGAGCAGGCAAAAAAAAGAAGACTGTGTAGGTTGAACTTGTGCTGGTGGTGACACAGCCATGAATCAGAGGAAATTTGTTTGGAGCATCCAATGGGTGCGTAAATTGATTGTGATCTGGGGACTTTGGTGGCCAGATCAACAACCTTGAACCATGAATCTGATTTCCTTTCTATCATAGTAATAACATTTTTTCAGCAATTTGTGCCACATTATTCTTGCTGTGGGATAGGACCGGGCACACTGGTCCTTGCTCTCCATGGGCATATTTGAGTCTTTGGTGCCCATGATCTTGTCGCCAGTTTACTTGTACATACAGTAATTAATAATCATTGTTGTTCAATTCATCTGGAGGTGGTGTTAGTGTTGTGGCTGAAAAGCTCATTCACAATGACACCTTGGAATAAGTAAAGCAAATCAATCCCATGATGCAGCATCTATAAACAAACTGCAAATGATTCCTCATGAATCACCACCTAATAATCAGGGATTAATGGATCATTAACTTGTTTAATGAAGCCGTGGTGAATGGTTTTCAGAAACAGCAAATATGGCACATATATAACTTTCACAGTGACCTAGACAACAAAAACGACACGCACTTCATTTTATTGTAACTATTGTAGAAAACACTGTAAGCTTGTACATCCAGGTATATAGTACAGGATCTACAGTTAAATATATGCTGAATAACTGAAAGTTTGATCTGCTATGCATAGAGTCCTCCAAGTAACCAACACATGTTAACATTTCTTTCTCACCTGTAGCGCATGTTGTACCACAAGATGCTATGGGATGTAAGCATACTGTATGATGTGCCACATAATACTATGTGACATACTGTAAGCTTAGTTTATGGTGTTTCACATGATGCTATTTGATTTAAGCCTAGTGCATGGTGTACTGCATGATACCATGGGATGTAAAGCCAAGATATGGTGCACTACATGATGCTTCGTATTTGACATAAGCCTAGTACATAATACTTACTGTAAGATGATACCATGTGACGTAGACCTAGCCATATGTTGTACTACCCAACATGGTGTAATGTAACCCTGTATGGTGTACTACATGGGACTATTTGACAATGTATGGGCCAGGTGTAGCTCACTGGTTAAGGCATTGGACTACGGTTCGGAAGATCCCAGGTTCAAACCCCACAACCACCAAGTTGCCACTGTTGGGCCCTTGAGCAAGGCCCTTAACCCTCAACTGCTCAGATGTGTAATGAGATAAAAAATGTAAGTCGCTCTGGATAAGAGCGTCTGCCAAATGCCTAAATGTATGGTACAGTATATTACATTATACTATGGGGCATAATCTTACTGTATGGTGAACCACATGATACTGTTGGATAAAAATCATAGTGTATGTTGTATTACCCAATATTATGTCACATAAATCGAGTGTATGGTGTACCACATATACTATGTGATTTAAGCCTAGTTTGTCAGTACTACAGAATGATGTATGGAGTACTATATGTTACTATGGGACGTATGTCTAGTGTATGGTGTGCCACATTGTATAATACAATTTAATCCCAGTATTAATATTAAACAGAATAGTAATTGCCTCATCAGTCTCAGTATTAGTCAGCACCAATTTAACATATTTGAGATGTTTACCCAGACAGAGCTGAGAAAAGATGAACAATATACAGTAAATAGCAACAGAAAAGTAAATGTCAAAAGGAAAGAATAAGGTGGGAGAAAATGTTAACACGAGATTTCTCTCATCCATATTCAACCCCTCTCCTAAATCCAGGCATAGTATAGATAGCCACATAGCAACATCAATTTTATATAGAAAATTAAAAAAGAAAAGAAAAGTCAGTCAGCAAAAAAAAGTCCTCTGATGACTCTGCAGTGCTGATGAGCTGAATACACACCGAGCCAGCACTGTGATTGTGCTGACCTGAGAAAGAGAAGTGTAGAGAGAGAGAGAGAGAGAGAGAGAGAGAGAGAGAGAGAGAGAAGTGGTTGAGAAGTGGTTGTGTTTGTCAGAGAGATGGAGTAAGAGAGTAAAAGACAACTTGACATATTTGGGCACTCAATCTTACTTCACACTTTCAGACTTCTGCATTTTGAGCCCCTCCTAGAATCACAGCCATATACTGGCGGAGCAAACACCTTTGAAAACATGCACATTGAAAGGAATCTACATTCTTTCTTTCTCTCTCTTTTTCTCTCACATTCACACACACGCACACACAGTGTTTGGCCTGTCGTGGCTCAAGTGGTTATGGATCTGGGTTTCTCATTGAAAGGTCTGGGGTTCAAGCCCCAAGACCGCCAATTTGTCTGTATTGAGCCCTTGAGCAAGTACAGTATCTTAACCCTATCTGCTCCAGGGGCACTCTATCCTGGATGACCCTGTGCACTGAGACCATATTCATATGGCTCAGTGCATTAAGGCTCTGCATTACTGATTGGAAAGTTGGTGGTATGAGCTCCAGTTCTGCCAGAGTGCTGTTGTTGGGCCCTTGAGCAAGGCTCTTAACCCTGTCTGCTCCAGGGACAGTGTATAATAGTTGACACTGTGCTCTGACCCCAGCCTATAAATAAAGAAGATCACTGGGCAGTTTTGTACAGTATATGTGATGAATAAAGGATGAACTTAACTTACTTAAAAGCCAGCACTTTTTACATACTTAAAACTTTTCATTTTAATCATAAGGTAGTATCAGAAATGCATTAATTATGATGGAAGGATGATTTTTAAAAAGCTGTTAATATTGAAGTGATTTGATTTTAAAAGATTTATTAACAGAAAAAAAATTCATGTATGAATGTAAGAATGTAAGAAGAGTGAAGGGAGCAATACTTTATGTAGCTAATGCGTTTTATATTACATTTAAATGGCTCTCGCATTTGGAGCGGCTAAACATAAAGTCACCACGGACCATGAAAATCAATCAGGGGGCATTTGGAACACAGCGATAATCCCTGAGCATTTACTCCGGACAATTACCCCACACCCATCGAGACGCTGAGGCTGATCTGCTTTGCTGTTAAACGCTTCAGTCTGACCGACTGGGATAGCAAAATTGCTGATGAGAAATCACAGCGGGTTTAAAACCAAATGTAAGATTATTTAGTGAAAACATACACATAAGTCTAAGACAAATACTGTACAAAGTCTTCTTTTTTTTTTTTAGAAAACAGTACATGCAAAATTGAAGCACTCCATTGTGTACAATAGTCAAATACTGTTTCCACACAAGTCAATATACTGCATACGAAGACGTTTCTGTGCTGCATTAATAAGCAATCACAGTCTTCATGTTTTCTCATTACAAATCACTCCCATGCCTGTGATTGGACAGTCAGTATGTTTAAAAGACGTTACGTAGCCTGACTAACCGTGTTATTCTGGTTAAAACTGGATTAAAACGTGTAAACATGCCCACCCAACTGAAATCACTAAGTACTAAATCGTCAAATTTGCTCATTCGGGAGGTAAGCTACCCCTGTGCCCTATATCTCATTCGGACACATGACTCGGGCTTAGGAGCCCTGCACATGCTCCACAGTTCCAGGATTTGACCGGATGTCAAGCAAAAGAATTAAAAATAGATGGAAGTACTGTAGTCGCCAACAATACTGCAGTGTTGTCTGCCTTAAGATAACACTATAATTATGATGAATAGCATGTATATCACTCACTTACTCATCCCTTAAACAGCTTTATCCTGTATAGAGGGTCATAGGGGCTGGAGCCCATCCCATTCACACACACATTCAGGCAATTTGGGAATGGCAATTAGTGTAATCTGCATGTCTTTGGACTGTGGGAGGAACCCAGAGGAAACAAACCAAGCAGAAGTGAAAACATGCAAAGCCCATGCACACCGACCCGTGGTGGGAATTGAACCCTCGACCCTGGAGGTGCCATCAGCATTCATCTCATTTGTATAAAAAGTAAAGTGTATAGCACTTTAAGGATGTCCAAGCCTGACAAGCTGCGCACTATTAGTTAACTTCTTTCTCAAGTATTTGGTCTCTGAGGTAGTAGGACCAAGAAAAGGTCCAATACTAGCAAGCTGAAAGGGAGCATATTGCCACCTATCGTTGCAGAGTCAGACATACTGTAATTCAGCTGATAAATCGGTTCCCCTGCCGTGTGTGCGTAATGGGACAAGGACACTAGTCGAATTCAATGGCCCAGTTTAGCAATAACCATAGATCAATTTCACTGTGCTTGTAAATGTACTGAATGATTTCATGTCAGTGTAGCACAATTGCAACGAGTGATAAAAATGAAATGAAACAACATATTGCCACCAAGGTAAGGGTGATACTGGGAAGCTTTTGCTCTTCAGTGGGACACATCATCTGCATCCAACATGTGTAAAGCAGTATCATCCGTGTTTTGTATTTTTTGTTGGATCTGTGGTGCGACTGCTTTTCTATCTACTCCATGTGTGCAATGTATACAGTATACTGTATGTTAGAGTATGGGAAAACCTGTTGGATTTTGCTTCACATTTTTGTCTAAACTAGCTGCAGAGATCACATGACAACAGCAGCCTAAAATGTATTAAATGTATTATGGAAAGAAAATGTACGTGAACATTTTGGAATTTCATGGTTTTCTACCTTTTTTTGTCACAAAATGTGATCTGATCTTCAGCTAAGCCAAGAGTCCTGGCAAATACTGCAGAATGTGCCTAAAATAACAACACATACAAAAAAAATATCTTTCATGTCTTTGAGAACAATCATAAAAACCTCATAATGCTAGTGGAACCCAGTGTTCAGTGGCTAAGGCATTGGACTACGATTCGGAAGATCCCAGGTTCAAACCCCACAACCACCAAGTTGCCACTGTTGGGCCCTTGAGCAAGGCCCTTAACCCTCAACTGCTCAGATGTATAATGAGATAAAAATGTAAGTCGCTCTGGATAAGAGCATCTGCCTAAATGTAGTGGAAAAATTATGTGAATCCCAGAGTTAATTGCCTAAAAATAATGTAATTAATAAATAACAATCACGACCACTGAAATTTTTATACTGGATTTTTTTTGTGTTTTTTCAATGCCCTTAACTTACAGTAGATGATGATGATCAGATCACATTTAATGCAGAAAACCATGAAATTCCAAAAGGTTCACTCACTCTTTTTAGCCACTGTATGTCCGTAGGCTCTGATTAAAAGTCAGTGTCAAGGTTTCCATGGCCATGATTATTATTTACAGCATATAATTTCTTTATTAAATATCAAATTCACATTCCAGCCATCTGTCCATCCATCCAGCCATCTGTGCATTTTCTGCATGGCTTATCCTGGGTTGGGTCACAGGTGGCCTGGAGCTTATCCCAGGAAGCTTAGGGCACAAGGCTCCCATCATAAGGCCCAAAAACACACACTCAGACACTAAGGTCAAATTATGAAATCAGCCTACAGTACAAGGCCTGCTTTAGAAAGTAGAAAACCTGAAAGACACTAGTCAGGGGAAAAACATGTTAACTCCATGCAAGCAGACTGGAAATGAGATTTGAACCCCTAACCCTTATTAATTAACCACTTAACCCATTCTTTTCCACTTGAGGTACACTAAAATGCTGTTTACTGAGATACATTTAAAAGGGAGACAAATATCAGTTCTGGGAAGTCTGGAGGTTTTATAACTAGCCATTTGCCCACAAAAAGGGTTTTCGCAGGCCGCTACACATACAGTATGGAGAACCCCACACTCACACATCCACACCAGTGATGTGATCTTTTCCATTAACACACCCAGAAACCAATCTGTTAGTTTAATATGCCAGACATGTACTGCTGCAGCCAACAACAGAGTCTTTCATATAACACCAACACTACATTTGTTTGACTTCCATTGCTCTCATCCTCATTCAGACCGCCATCGATCCAGGGTTTGGAGGCAAGCCAGCTCCATCCTGGCATCCCTGAGTACTGTGCTGTTTAGCTGATTCAACTAATGCAGAGCAGATCGAATGTGTTGGAGCAGTTAAAAATTGACCATATGCAATAATCATATTTGTTCTCACCAATCTTACAAATAGCCTTTTTAATCATTTTGGACCATACATTAAAATGCACTTTTGTAAAAAGTATAATTGGCAAAAACATCAGAATTTGTTGTTAATTCCAGGTTTCTACATCTCTGTGTATGATGTCTAGAAAATCCTATATGCATTTACTTTCATTTATTATTTCTTTTCACATTGGCTGCTATTCGTCATGCATTATTGTTCATCAGTTGCTATTGTTCCATTTAGAGTTAGTGCACAATGCTGCTCACTGGAACCAAGAAGAGAGATTATATTACACCAGCACTTTTATTGATTCATGGCCTCCGAGTTCATTTTAGGGTTTTAGTTTAGAGCACTTTTTTATTGCTTCTCATACCGCAGCTCTGTTGAAGTCTTGTTTCTGATTAATCAAAAAATGTTAATTAATTTTCTACAACATTAGCTCTGAGGCCACAGGCCAAATGTGCTCTTTAAAACATATTATTATTACTATATAAATACCTGCTGATGTGTATGGTGTAAACACAAGTTTTCTGTCAGGAGACATTTCTTTAACATTTACAGTATAGGATTCGTTTTCAGCTTCAGTAGCAGACGGTAAACTCTTCAGGAGAGAAGAGAATACATTACAGCACAGTTCGTTCCATATCTGAGCTTTTTAGGCTTGAACTGAAAATTTCCAATCACCTTAACTGGGTATTTGTTTGTTTAGTCATTAAGTCATGTCCGACTATTCGAGACCCCATGGCGCATAGTATGCCAGGCCTTCCTAGATGCTGTCCGTGGGGTTTTATTGGCAAGAAATCTGGAGTGGGTTGCCATTTTACTCAAATGTAAATTTGAAAGGTCCACTTACCAAATTTCTATTCAGTCCGAGGTTCGGAAAAATTACCGTCCAATTTCAAATAGAGAACTACAAAAAAAAGTAAAACCCAAAATTTTCGAACAATACCCAAATATGACATAATAGTCCTTTTAGTATGAAAGGTTACATCATCTTTGTGCCACCAGTTGTTTGAACTTGGGCATAAAAGGTGTGAGGACCAGGTGGAGGCACTGATGTAAATGTTCATTGGTGATGGAGCTGCGATATGTGTTTTTCACCGTGCTCATAGTTGAAACGGCAGATTCATAGCAGTACGTTGAGGAAAACATTGTGAGAATATGAAGGGCCATTTTCTGCAGGACAGGAACACCTGCTGCAGTAACCATCTTTGTCCAGAAGGTGAGAACGTGACCACTTTTGATTGCTAGATTAAGCACATTGGTTTTCTGCTTCCCACGGGGAGAAGGTGCACGTAAAAAAATGCATATTTTTCTGTCCACTCACTCTTAAATTCGCTGTTTTCAAAATCAACTTATATCAATGGCCAGCTTTGAGCAGACCATTAGGATATTAAGGACATATTATAATAAACAGAATGAGTAGCTCACCTCTTATATCTTCCACGAGTCGTTCGTTCTTTTGCATCTACTACACCGCATAGCACCTATGGGAGTCACGTGACAAAAGACCGAACAACTCGGGACTTGACGATTCATTGAGAACCGTTCAATACATAGCCTACGGAGGTTTTGCGATGATTTGCGCATGCGCGCCCAGTAGAAAATGATCAAATCACTCTCGGAGACGACTTGTTCTTCTGAGTCACGTTAAAGATTCGTTCAAAAAGAATGAATCGTTCATCAACGACCCATCACTAAACATTTTTTTTTTTTTTTTTTTTTTTTTTTGTTAAATTTCTTTAATTTTTGTGAAGCTGCTTTGAGACAATGACCATTGTTAAAAGCGCTATATAAATAAAATTGAATTGAATTGAATTGAATTGAATTAAACGACTCAAAGATATCGCGCGGAAACACAGTTGCGCACTTCATTGAGAACTAATTTGGATTATGATTAAATTAGCATGTTTGTTTTGGCGTCAGTCCAGATTTAACCGTATTTGGGTCCGGATGCGGACCGGAGTCCGCCTATTGAGTACCCCGGACTTACAGGCTATTTGAAAATGCCAATTAGCCTAATCTGTGTGTCTTTGAATGGTGGAAACCAGAGACCCCGACGGGAAACCCACCTAGAATGGGGAGAACATGCAATCTTCATGCATAGAATTAAACCCAGGTAATGGAGGTGCAAGGTGACAGTGCTAAACACTAAGCCACTGTGCCGTCAACTGAGTATTACATCCCACCCAAAAATAAATAAGTAAATAAATAAATAAATAAAGAGGGAATGACTCTTTGCAACTGCTATAATGTACTGTAAGTATTCCATCCATCTATCCAGCTAGGTACATCTGTAGTCCAACTAGGGACTGTGAAGGCCAATAGTGACCATTGTATTTTATTACCATTTGTACGACTGTGGTAGGACAACGAATCAACATTCATGCATGCGCACTAAGTGCTATTTGGGATCGCCAATTAGGCTAATCTGCATGTTTGTTTGAGGAACCAGCGTACCCAGAGGAAACCCACCAAGCACTGGGAGAACATGCAAACTCCATGGAAACATACCCCGAAGCTGAAATCGACCCTGGACCCCGGAGATGCATGGCGACAGTGCTAAACACAAAGAAACCATGCCGTCATTGTAAGTATTAACAGAAATACCTGTAAACATGTTTTACAGAGATTAATAAACAGCTATAAACAAACAGACAAAAAGCATGACATGTCACTCTTGAGTAGATCAACTTTGTAATCATTGGCAAATTGTTGTGTCAGTAGAGAAATTAAACATTTGATGATGTGATATGATAATAACAGTAATCCCAGATTTGTGACCGACCACATCAGCCCCTGCGTTATTAATTATTTCCTTATGGCTGTATGAATCATTTTGATATTTATATTTAGTCTTTACATGCACATATTTTAAATTAAGTCTAAGTCACTGGATTTAATCAATTTGGCTGTGTTTACATTCCCAGCCTGAAGTGACACAGATCTGATTTTTTTTGTAGGGCTGACTCAATGTTGTCTGATTTTTATTTTTAATTTTTTCGGATCAGAACAGAGTCAATTTGCTGTGTGGTTCTAGATTGGATATTTATATGTTATGTGGTCATGTGCCTCAAATGAAAACAGGAAGATCATATTTTATGCTGCCTTTTTGTCCCTGAGCATGTACTGTATGGGGCATTAATACCATCACTTATAGCAATAGTTGCTAAAACTGCTAAAGTGAGCCAGGCTTTCTTAATTCTTCTCAATCTCAAAAATTCAGCTGACTTACTGTTTGCACACAAAATGGCTTCTGCCAGTGCGTTGCCAGGTACATGGCTCACGTAACCACATTGTTCACAGTTAACGTGAGCTACACAGCTAACTACACTATATGGACAAAATTATTTGGCCAAACCTGTTAATTATTGAATTCGGGTGTTTCAATCAAGCTCTTTATCTCCAGTAAATTGCAATCTTAATGCTTCAGCATACCAAGACATCTTGGACAATGCTATGCTTCCAACTTTGTGGCAACAATTAACAAGGGGAAGGCCACTTTTTCTATTCCAACATGACTGCTTGACCTCATAAATGCTCTACAGAATCAGAATCAGAATCAGAATCAGAAAGAGTTTTATTGCCAAGTACGCTTGCACGTACAAGGAATTTGTTTTAGTGACGGAGCTTCCAGAACAAAAAATACAAATGACAAGACAAAAACAGCATGACGCAAAAAAAAAAAAAAAAAGAGAATTTTTTTTTTTAAATGGTTGACATCAAATGGAGTACGATGTGAGATACTTTTAAATAAGTTACATCAATATCTGAAGTCTGTGGTATAATACAGTATATTGCACAGTGGTGTTGTACACAATATTGCACATATATTTATTGACCGTTTGAATGATGTTTATCTGTTAAGGAGGTAGATTGCCTGGGGGAAAAAACTGTTCTTATGCCTGACTGTCCTGGTGTTCGGTGCTCTGTAGCGTCGACCCGATGGCAAAAGTTCAAAAAGAAAGTGGCTTGGGTGTGAGGGGTCCAAAGTGATATGAATGGGCATGGATTCCCTCAGAAACACTCTTATGGACAGATTTCCTAAAAGAGCCAAAGCTGTTATAGCTCCAAAAAGGGGGACCAGCTCCATATTGAAATATATGTATTTGGATATAATGCCATTGCAGGTTCAGCAAAATACTTATTTCCATATAGTGTAGCTTCTAAGACAAGTCTGAATCTCAAATCCCTTTTTAATCCACAAAAAGGGCAGTACTTGGAACAAGGAATTACAAACCGGATTCCAAAAAAGTTGGGACACTAAACAAATTGTGAATAAAAACTGAATGCAATGATGTGGAGATGGTGAATGTCAATATTTTATTCAGAATAGAACATAAATCACGGAACAAAAGTTTAAACTGAGAAAATGTATCATTTTAAATTCAAATTTAAATTCAAAATGTCATGGTGTCAACAAATCCCAAAAAAGTTGGGACAAGGCCATTTTCACCACTGTGTGGCATCTCCCCTTCTTCTTACAACACTCAACAGACGTCTGGGGACCGAGGAGACCAGTTTCTCAAGTTTAGAAATAGGAATGCTCTCCCATTCTTGTCTAATACAGGCCTCTAACTGTTCAATCGTCATGGGCCTTCTTTGTCGCACCTTCCTCTTTATGATGCGCCAAATGTTCTCTATAGGGGAAAGATCTGCACTGCAGACTGGCCATTTCAGTACCCGGATCCTTCTCCTACGCAGCCATGATGTTGTGATTGATGCAGAATGTGGTCTGGCATTATCTTGTTGAAAAATGCAGGGTCTTCCCTGAAAGAGATGACTAGATGTTGTTCTAGAACCTGAATATATTTTTCTGCATTGATGGTGCCTTTCCAGACATGCAAGCTGCCCATGCCACACGCACTCATGCAACCCCATACCATCAGAGATGCAGGCTTCTGAACTGAGCGTTGATAACAACTTGGGTTGTCCTTGTCCTCTTTGGTCCGGATGACATGGCGTCCCACATTTCCAACAAGAAATTCGAATCGTGACTCGTCTGACCACAGAACAGTCTTACATTTTGCCACACTCCATTTTAAATGATCCCTGGCCCAATGAAAACGCCTGTGCTTGTGGATCTGGCTTAGAAATGGCTTCTTCTTTGCACTGTAGAGTTTCAGCTGGCAACGGCGGATGGCACGGTGGATTGTGTTCACTGACGATGGTTTCTGGAAGTATTCCTGAGCCCATTCTGTGATTTCCTTTACAGTAGCATTCCTGTTTGTGGTGCAGTGTCGTTTAAGGGCCCGGAGATCTCGGGCATCCAGTATGGTTTTACGCCCTTGACCCTTACGCACAGAGATTGTTCCAGATTCTCTGAATCTTCGGATGATATTATGCACAGTTGATGATGATAACTGCAAAGTCTTTGCAATTTTTCGCTGGGTAACACCTTTCTGATATTGCTCCACTATCTTTCTGCGCAACATTGTGGGAATTGGTGATCCTCTACCCATCTTGGCTTCTGAGAGACACTGCCACTCTGAGAAGCTCTTTTTATACCCAATCATGTTGCCAATTAACCTAATTACTGTTAATTGGTCTTCCAGCTCTTCGTTATGCTCAAATTTACTTTTTCCAGCCTCTTATTGCTACTTGTCCCAACTTTTTTGGGATTTGTTGACACCGTGAAATTTGGAATCAACATTTTTTTCCTTTAAAATGATACATTTTCTCAGATTTGAACTTTTGATCCGTCATCTATGTTCTATTCTGAATAAAATATTGACATTTGCCATCTCCACATCATTGCATTCAGTTTTTATTCACAATTTGTTTAGTGTCCCGACTTTTTTGGAATCCGGTTTGTATATAGTGTGTGCATAGTGCACTAGCTTTCCATTTTACGCTATTTGGGATTTAACCCTGGGCCTGTTAGTTAGTTAAAGCTATTATAAAGTGGAATAAGGGGAGAATTGTAGAAGATTAACAGGACTGTCCACGTCCTTCATTGCTTATTTCCCTTACCTAATGGCTACACAGTAACTGTACTTACTGGAATTTACCACTACTGTCCTTCCACCTCTGATGATGTCAATAACAAGTGAATTGCTTTCAGATCTTTATTCACCCAAGAGACAGTCACAAGAAATAAGGCCATGATTTTCCAAATCTTTCACCATCCTAAGTAGCCTAATTTGTACACTGTAATGGAGTAATGCTTGTTCAGTAAAAAAGGTTAACTTTTAACAGGTGTGTGGCTCATCTGCTTGATCTACATTCGCCAGTACCATAAGGAATTTACAGATTCCATTACTCAGGTCAGAAGTAAGAATAATATCAGAGCACCTGCTGCTCTCTATAATGCCACTCTGATGAATGCTGACATTGTGACAATGTAAAGGCAGTGCCCTACATGGTTTTAGCAGTGTGTGTGTGTGTGTGTGTGTGTGTGTGTGTGTGTGTGTGTTTTACAGAGGATTATTAATGAGCACATTTATGTTGTAAACCTCAATTATGCTGCATTATTTGTTTGGCAGCACATTAAGGTCGAATTTTATACAAGCACCTCAAAGTGTAACTGGCAACAAACTGTAATTGGCATGAAAAAGCAGAGCAGATCATTCCAGTGGCACTGAGATTTTTATTCCAACCACATTTACTGCTCATTTAACTCATTATATAATGGCTGTACCAAAAGTAATACAAAAGTGGGCAAAAGTTTTTATTTTTTTATTAATGGACACAGGTCATTCATTCAAACTGCACATGTCCATTGAGTAACTCTTCCTCTATAAACAGGTACATTTACATTTAGGCATTTGGCAGATGCTCTTATCCAGAGCGACTTACATTTTTTTTCCCCTTATTACACATCTGAGCAGTTGAGGGTTAAGGGCCTTGCTCAAGGGCCCAACAGTGGCAACTTGGTGGTTGTGGGGTTTGAACCTGGGATCTTCTGAACCGTAGTCCAATGCCTTAACCACTGAGCTACCCCTGGCCCCAGGTACTGCTCAACTTCACAAACAATCCCCATCACAAGCAATGTATTTGCGCCATTGCTTAACCAAACTCTCACATCGGCGTTGAAAAAGCTCATTTTCTCCCGCGATTCTACAGAATGCTCACAGAGATGACGCCATTGACAAGAGGGAAGTGCACAGATGGATTAAGAAATGTAAAAAAGGTGAAACCTGCACTGCTGAAAAACCACACAGTGGTAAACACAAATGCATTGCTTGTGATGGAGCTGCGATTTATGTCTATAGTACCTTTGTTGCCTGAGCTGCCATTTCCCAAAGTGAGTAAGTCACTTCACTTCCTATATATTTGTATTTAATAAACACAATCATTTTGTCTTCACGGGCCTATGGTTGTGGTAATAATCTATAGACATACAGTACACATAATGTGTAAAGCAACACATGTCCAAAGATTAAGTGTACACCATAAATTATTGGTTGACACTGGGCAATAAAAATGTTGATGATGATGATTCTACATTAACAGTTTTCCTTTTTGCCATAATTATGACTATGAATTATGATTGCTAGCTTGATGCCGGATTGTATCTGAGCCCAGCTGTACCTGACCACCTGGAGTTGAAAGACCTTGCTTGAGCCAACAGCTGCAACCTGGTAGTGTCTGGGCTTAAACCAGGGACCACCTGATCAGCCGTCCACCTTAAACACCGTGCTAACATTATATGACATCCTTTTTGGTTCAGTTAATAACATATACATAAACCTTCATTGTATCACTATCATATACTTAAATACTATATATACTTACAGTAATCATATGAACATATTAACAAAACCTGATTCCCCACCCTGTGCTAAACTGCTTCTAAAATGTATAGATATCTGTAAAATCATGTAAAAAGGACATCACAATTATCCATTTATGGCTAGTTATATTATAATGGAAAGAATAAACATTGTAGAAAAGTTCTGTAAATGTGTATTACATCATGTCCTACATACACACACATTCAAAGCTTTGCACATTGAAAATCTGTAATCTGTCCTGCTTTCTTTCTTCTTTTTTTAGATGTATAACTCACTCATGAATCAGGCTAGTCTAGAGGCTGACAGGAGCCACAGCAGTAGAATTGTGGATCAGGCACCAAGCATCAGTGAGAGAGAGAGAGAGAGAGAGATCTAGCTGTTACAGCAATTAAAATGCATAAGGGGATTCTGGAATATGAAGCATTATCTCAGTTTATGTAAACTGCATATGCATATGAACCACCAGATGTGCACTATTAGCTGAGGGAAAACCAGGTTTGCAAAGGTTTGCAACCTATCATTAAAGATTAAGAGTGTGTCTGAGTCTACACAGATAGTCCATAGCTCGTAGATTTGTAGAAAAAAAAAATCTCTGCTCCCTGTTGTAATTCTGATTATTCAAAGGCCTAAAAAAAAGAATGTGCGCCTTTTAGCAAATGGACCAAATAATCTAATGGTTATCAACCCTGGTCCTGAAGTATCCCTTGCCTTAAACATTTTAGCACTTTCCTGACCTATTTTCATGTAATTCAATTCATATATCAATATTGCGCTTTTTAACAATGGTCACTGTCTCAAAGCAGCTTCACAAAAAATAAAATATGATTATGTAATTAAAAATGTGATTATGTAACTATGCAAGTTGGTGTGAGATTTGTGCTTTTCATTATTGTCCTGGTGCGAGCTTACCAACCATAAAGATAAGCTCATTCTGGAGTCTGATGAAAGTCTAGTGTTATTTATTAATACAGCTTTCAGGACCATCCGTTGGCCATAACAACCATTCCATCATTCTCTGACTCAGTCACATTACTAGGTCTGTAGCACATGATTCCAACTTCACCACAGTAAAAGAGAGCCCCCAAACCACTGTTTTCAAAAGAACTAGGGAAAAAGCAAATACAGTAAACAACAACAACAACAAAAAATAAACATCATTATATAAAATTATCATGATTGCTTTGTACCTTTATCCTAGTGAACATCTGGCACAGGTTTTAGGCCTGGTGTCCTTCCTGTCGGAACCCACCTTCTCCTGGCTTAAGACCTGCATATAGGTGGATGGGTATACATTTGAGCCATTGTGGGCTAAAGGCCTTGCTCAAGGATCCAATAGCTCCAACCTGGTGATGGTGGGGATTGGACAACTAACCCACCGATCAGCAACACAGAACCTCAACCATCTGAGCCTCCACTGCTTCAGTGACAATACTGAACAGTAATAACAATAATAATCCACCAAAAATTTAATGACTTGGCTCTTCACAACGCAAAACACCCTTCATGATGTTTTCCTGTCTGATTGAGTCAGCAGAGATCACTTTATTCATTGCTGTGAATAAGCAGTGGCTGCTGTAGCAGATTAGCAATCTGGATTTCCTTCTAATTGAGCCAAGATGCTCCACCATCAAAGTGTGAGCTAAATAAAATATCAGATGGGGAGCAGCATGTGCACAGGGCCAACTCATTATGTGGAAGGTGTGTGCCTAAAAGATCTACAGATGGCTAATTAGCTTCTATAGCCACACAGCAAATAGGATCATTTCTGCTCTCTGTAATGCATGAAACAGAGACAGAAACCCCTCACAAACATTTTATTTTTTGACAGTATGTTTAAAAATGTAGCAACATGAAACCAATTGGGTGAAGGTGGCATTGTTTAAAACACACAAAAATAAAGTATGCTTAACATGTTGAACATTACAGAATTCATTCCAGTTTAATTGATTTAGCTTTCTATAAAATTATATCTAATTTATCTAATTATATGTAATTATATCTATATCTATTTTATGTTAGAATTGGAATTAGTGAAACATTGAATGTAAACGTGACTGAGAATATCCTCCATAAATATTTTAGGTTAATTCATATGGGGCATCCCTATGTTCTCAGGGCTCTACAGTATGTTGCCTACAGTATGTTGTATTTTCTCTGAAGTCCCCAAACTTATATGGCATATAATGGAAACATGACAAAAGGTTCCTAGAGCCAAATGTCACTCAGTTTTAGGGTGTTATGTTCACTGGGACCTGTGTTCCACTGGTTCATATTTGTTTGATACAATTCTTTCTAATGACCAAAAGGGCATAGGTCCCCAAATCCCCATAAAATGATAACCATACGTTTTGTCGTGTTTAATAATTTAGAAGCATGCTTCTAATAAAATAAACCGGATAGTTTTCAGCATATATTTTGCTTGAACTGAATAAACGAATGTGTATTAAAAGAAAAATGAACTAGGCAACATAGTACCCTGGGAACAAAGGGCCCTGGGAGCACAGACATGCACCTGTTCATATTAGCTGGCTATCTTTAAATAGAAGTCCTAAATATGGCTAAAAACACTCCCAGGAACTATGTCAAGGAAGTTGATGTTGGCTAGCTACCTAGTTTGAATCGGTAGTGAAAACTTTATGAATATTTGTCATGCTAATGAATATGACAAGTCGTGTCACAAATCCTGTTGCAAACCCTGCCCTGTCAGCTCATGTTAGCTAATTACTAGTGAAACAGCTATTTTTTTTTAAATGAATATCACTAAACAAATTCTATGAAATTCTGCAGTGAGCTCATAGTAGCTATAGCCAGTATTAGCAGTTAAATTAAATATTTGCAAATATGACAGTCTTCAAGTTAGCTTTTTTTCAGAAATCAAGGCAGCTAAAAGAAAGCTTATGCTAGCTATGACAATTTACGAAAAATACTTTATTAGGTCATGTTAGCTACAGTAGGTGATAACTAACATTTATCGGAAGGACACTTTATAGGAATCCTGTGAGGGGAAACTCGTGCTGGCTCACTTGCTAGAATTAGCAGTGAAAATGGTAACATTTATAAATACGTCTTGTGTGAGAAGGGGATAAGCGATGTTGGTCAGATCAGCATCTCTCTCTCTCTCTCTCTCTTTCTCTTTCTCACACACAGCTAGGAGACATTGTGTGAGATTGAGGACTGGTCACACTGGAAATGTGAGGAGAACGAGGATTATTAGCACCACATGAGGTCAAATCCCATTCACATACAATAACTCTATCCACTTGCCAGCCAATTGGTTCTCTTCATTAGTAGACCGCCATTTCATCAGCCTTATTGTCATTACTAGCGATCATTTTAGAAATATAGAGACAAGAAGATGATTAAGATGGAGGGAGTGTTATGACAGTGGCACACACAGTGTTTGTCTCTTACAGCCAGATGGCATGTCCTTTCAGTCTCCCCCTCGCTCTCCTTTAGCAGTCTGGTTCACTTCCTGGGGTCATTGCCCAACTCTGAATATTTAATTGTGTGGCTTTGCCCACTTTTGCAACACAGCCATGAGCTGCCCAACCATTTGGTGCAAAAACAAGTCATCAGCCAAAGAAGACCATATCCATAATGAAGTATGGGGGTGACAGGATCATGCTATGGTGCTGTGATTCTTCAGTCGGGACTTGGCCTCTAATCAAGATGAAGGGAATTATGCATAGCTCCAAATGGCGGTTTATTTTGGGACAAACCCTGCAGCCCTCTGTTGGACAGCTAAAGATAACACAAGAAGAAAAGTGCCTTATTATAAGCAAAATAATTTTTAATAATGTGGAAAAGTACATGACATGCTTTCACAAAATCTTTATCAGGGGTGTGTAGGAGAATAACATCATAAATTCTATATTCCATTATCCTTTCATTAACTTTGAGTTCAGTTCCCAAAACCCAAACCTGAATTCCTCATTAAATTGAGATTCCCATGGCTCACTGAGCACAAAAGCTTTCTCAACACTGGTTGTTGAGACAGAATGTCAAATGCTGGTCCTCTCTCTCTTCATGTGTGTGTGTGTGTGTGTGTGTGTGTGTGTGTGTGTGTGTAATGTGGAACTAACTATTGTTCCAACTTATTTATCAATGGCACATACATAGCTGGTTGTACCCCTACCACCATGGCCAAAAAAATAATCACTCCCTTCCACTAAAGATAGGGGGAGCTCCTGCTGCTGCGTGTGCGTTTGTGTGTGTGTGTGTGTGCGCGCTTGTACACATATGCGCACGTGGATTGGTTAGCACCTTAAGCAATGCACCAGGAGTCATGCTTTATTAATGAACAGGGTTGGGGTGGAACAGAACAGAAATGGTGGCACTCGCTTAAAGAGCTGTGATGACATTAGGGAGATCAGCATTGACAAATCTGCTGTTTAGCCATTAATATGAATTCAGGGACTTGATTAATATTTAACAGCAGGATGAGTATAAGCTGAATACTGATAAGGCCTGTATTTACATCATTATATTTTTATGCTTAAAATTTACCTGTAATTTGGATGAGTAAAGAATTCACAATGTGACATTAAATTCAAGCAATACAAGAAATTCCGAGCTAGTACCAAGGAGTAAATGAATATGTTGTGTATAATTATACAAAAGTTTTTTTTTTTTACTTTTAGATTTGGTTCCAAATATGCTGTGATCTCTATAGAGGCCTAAAAAATATACAGTACAGTATGTGTGTGTGCTTACGTGTGTGCTTACGTGTGTGTGTGTGTGGCACTGACTGTGCAAAAGTCTCAGGAACTATATTATCCTTCTACGAATATTAAGCAAGCAGAACCTTGAAACTTGACAGATAACTGGTTTCCAACTTGCAGAAGAGACACATTTGTCTGTGGGAACTGTACGCACAATCATTCACCAACACCTGCATTTCTGGAAGGTGAGTGCACAACCAGTACAGAAGATTGTTAATCTAAAGTGAGTTTAAAGAACATTTTGTGATGGAAGGGCAGCTTGTTGAGAAAACTTTGTACAGTACCTTGTTGGTATCTAAGCATTAGTGAAACGCTGAGCAGGGGATTATATAGAGAAGTAAAGGGAGTTTTTACTCTCATGACAGAGTTATCAGAAGAATTCTACAGCACACTCAGTAAAATATCCCAGTTAAGATACTTATAAAACAACAAAAATCTGCATCTAACATTACTGCACTTTATAGAAGTTTATTTTATGTAGTCATGTTTTCAAAGGCACTTTTGCCCAGTAGAATAGAATAAAACAGCTAGGAGGTTTTACTGAGCATACTGGAGAATATCAGTTTTTCTGGTAACATTGTGACACTTGCTTCTTTCTATATTCATGCAAAACCCTGGTGCCTACATTATTTATTTATTTTTTGTTTCTTTCCGAAAAGTGGTATGTCATGTAAAATGTAGTTCCCTTTACAGTTATGCCAATATTCTTCTGAAATGTTATTTATTCTTAAGTTATGCTTGGTTAGCTATGCTAACAGGTATTTATTTTGTCCATGATTATGCAGACACGATAAACATATACAGTATAACAAAATATGTACTAAAGATAATATGGCATCTAAGACCCCAAGGCCACAGTATCGAACATATACAGTATTGTATGAACACTATGGGGTGTTTAAAGAGTATATATTCGGCCACCTGGCCGAAAAAAGTCAAACACACTAATATTTTGCTGGACCATTTTACCTTTTGTTATACCTTTTGTTTATTTTTCGATAAATGTATGCAATGTCACAATTTCAGTCCAGAGTTGTAAAAGAAAAGTCTCTATGAGTTTTGTTTTGATGAAGAGCCTCTGTGTAAAGCTTTTTCCAGCACATCACAATGATACATGGTGGGGTTAAGGTCTGGACTCAGTGGGGTTAACGTGATGTGAAAATGATGCCTCATGCTCCCCAAACCACTCTTTTTTGGGGGCGGGCGTTGTGCGCGTTCTTATCATGCGACCGGGAGGGTTGCGCGTTCTGATCATAAAAATAGAGTAATGAGGCTATTTTTAAAATGTAAGGAGTAGAAAGTACAGATAATTGCTTAAAAATGTAAGGAGTAGAAGTAAAAAGTCGGCTGAAAAATAATTACTCCAGTAAAGTATAGATACCCAAAATTTCTACTTAAGTAAGGTAACGAAGTATTTGTACTGTACTTCGTTACTTGACACCTCTGTGTATCAGTCAGGATTTAAGCCTCATCACAGCACAAAGACAGCACTTGTTAAAGTAGTAAATGACCTCCTATTTGCCTCTGATCAGAGTTGCAACACTATACTTGTGTAACTGACATCAGTGCAGCTTTTGATACTATCGATAATAGTATTCTCCTTCACAGATTAGGAAATGTACAGTAGTAGGAATTAAGGGAACGGCCCTCTTGTGGCTCAGATCCTATTTGACTGATCGCTATCAGTTTGTAAATTTAAATGGTGACCATTCTGCATGTTCTCAAGTAAAGTCTGGTGTTCCACAGGATTCAGTTTTAGGCCCACTGCTTTTTTCCCTTTACCTGATTCCTCTGGGCAACATAATTCGTAAGCATGGTATTAGCTTTCATCGATATGCTGATGACAATTATACGTCTCAGCAAAACCAGACGAGAAATCCAGTTTACTAAAGTTGAGCAATGTGACCTAAGAGATTGGATGTAAATGAACTTCCTTGTCAGTAGCACGTATTATGAAAACTGCAGCAGTGTTTAGAGCTTTTTCTTACAAAGCCCAAAAGTTATGCAGTAGTCTTCCTATTAATGTTCGGAACTCAGACACAGTCTCAGTGTTTAAGTCCAGGCTAGAAACCTATTTATTTAGTCAAGCATTTTTGTAAATAGATTTGCCTTAGGTAAGGGAGCAGATCTGGGGGACTCATGGACATACAGTATTACGGTGAACTGATATGTTTAGATGCTGTCTTCCTCACTCTCATTGATCACTCAGGTTTGTTGGCGGTGAAGTGATTGGTCGCTTTACATCTCAGGGCGCCCTCATGTCTGCTGGCTCTCGCTTTTAGTTATACTGTCATAGTTAACCATGCCAAAGTCCCTGCTTGCACTCTGCACTAAATATACAGTACATTCACATTATACATTGTTTGACTGTGACTAAACCTAACTGCCATCTCTCCTTCTCTTCTGCTCTCTCCTCTTGTCTCCTCTCTCTTTTTCCCTCTATGTGTCTCTCTGTCAATCTACAGTATGCATGTCCCCCTGAGCTGCCAGTCATCCAGAATGCCTTTGCCCTCTGGAGCTGTCTGACTCATCCAGGTGTCCTGCTTTTGGTTGGAGATATCACGCATGGATGCCCCTTGTGGTCTGCCTAGGATGCGTGTGGTGCCCCGTGTGGTGACTGGGGACGGTTCCACTTTTCCACAAAAATGGTCCTGTTCTCGGCTGATGCAGACAGCTTTTCTGTTATACTGAACTTCCAGTCTCACACAGTATGATGAAGATTAATCCCTGCTATCTGTTATCACCCAGATGAGGATGGGTTCCCTGTTGAGTTTGGTTGCTCTCAAGGTTTCTTCCTATTACCATCTCAGGGAGTTTTTCCTTGCCACTGTTGTCGTTGTCCTCTGCTTGCTCATCAGGGACAGTCTTATCATTTTGATTCATACACATTCAAATTTCATACACACTTAAATAATTCTTTTGATTGTGTACAGCTGCTTTCGACAATGCCAATTGTTTAAATCACTATACGAATAAAATTTAATTGAATAACTAGGCACTAGGTATGATGGGTGCATTACATTACCTGCCTCTTTCCTCACCCTGATAGGCCCATCGCTCTGGAACAGGGTAAATCTATACTCATGACCACATGACCTTTTTCCTCAGTAATTTGTTTCTGCTCCTGAGCAAATTGAAGCATTTTTTTCAGATTTTCTCCCATCATGTTAATTTAGGATTTTTTTTCCGATGACATTTGTTCCTTACAGATGATAGTTCATCACTATCCTTCAAGGTTTGAATAATACATTTTTCAGTTTAAAACAGAATATTAGAAGTTAATAGTCATTAATCTTTTTAGTTGTTTCAGTAACATCTTTGCCATGGCCACAGGGTATGTCTTCTGAAATGGTTGTTTAGGAAATGAGAAGCTACTTACTGCATCAATCATGGTTAAAGATCTTTATGCGGCTGAAACATATTAATCACTCCAGTAATTGTCTAATAGAAGCCTCGTAACTATTAGCTTAGTTAAATCCAAGTGGTAACTTTTTTTTCAGGCAGTGTATGTGGATATACAGTATACAGTGGTGTGAAAAACTATTTGCCCCCCTCCTGATTTCTTATTCTTTTGCATGTTTGTCACACAAAATGTTTCTGATCATCAAACACATTTAACTATTAGTCAAAGATAACACAAGTAAACACAAAATGCAGTTTCAAATGAGGGGTTTTATTATTTAGGGAGAAAAAAAAACTCCAAACCTGCATGGCCCTGTGTGAAAAAGTAATTGCCCCCTGAACCTAATAACTGGTTGGGCCACCCTTAGCAGCAATAACTGCAATCAAGCATTTGCGATAACTTGCAACGAGTCTTTTACAGCGCTCTGGAGGAATTTTGACCCACTCATCTTTGCAGAATTTTTGTAATTCATCTTTATTTGAGGTTTTTCTAGCATGAAGCGCCTTTTTAAGGTCATGCCACAACATCTTAATAGGATTCAGGTCAGGACTTTGACTAGGCCACTCCAAAGTCTTCATTTTGTTTTTCTTCAGCCATTCAGAGGTGGATTTGCTGGTGTGTTTTGAGTCATTGTCCTGCTGCAGCACCCAAGATCGCTTCAGCTTGAGTTGACGAACAGATGGCCGGACATTCTCCTTCAGGATTTTTTGGTAGACAGTAGAATTCATGGTTCCATCTATCACAGCAAGCCTTCCAGGTCCTGAAGCAGCAAAACAACCCCAGACCATCACACTACCACCACCATATTTTACTGTTGGTATGATGTTCTTTTTCTGAAATGCTGTGTTACTTTTACGCCAGATGTAACGGGACACGCACCTTCCAAAAAGTTCAACTTTTGTCTCGTCGGTCCACAAGGTATTTTCCCAAAAGTCTTGGCAATCATTGAGATGTTTTTTAGCAAAATTGAGACGAGCCTTAATGTTCTTTTTGCTTAAAAGTGGTTTGCGCCTTGGAAATCTGCCATGCAGGCCGTTTTTGCCCAGTCTCTTTCTTATGGTGAAGTCGTGAACACTGACCTTAATTGAGGCAAGTGAGGCCTGCAGTTCTTTAGATGTTGTCCTGGGGTCTTTTGTGGCCTCTCGGATGAGTCGTCTCTGCGCTCTTGGGGTAATTTTGGTCGGCCGGCCACTCCTGGGAAGGTTCACCACTGTTCCATGTTTTTGCTATTTGTGGATAATGGCTCTCACTGTGGTTCGCTGGAGTCCCAAAGCTTTAGAAATGGCTTTATAACCTTTACCAGACTGATAGATCTCAATTACTTTTGTTCTCATTTGTTCCTGAATTTCTTTGGATCTTGGCATGATGTCTAGCTTTTGAGGTGCTTTTGGTCTACTTCTCTGTGTCAGGTAGCTCCTATTTAAGTGATTTCTTGATTGAAACAGGTGTGGCAGTAATCAGGCCTGGGGGTGACTACAGAAATTGAACTCAGGTGTGATAAACCACAGTTAAGTTATTTTTTAACAAGGGGGGCAATCACTTTTTCACACAGGGCCATGTAGATTTGGAGTTTTTTTTCTCCCTTAATAACGTAAACCTTCATTTAAAAACTGCATTTTGTGTTCAATTATGTTATCTTTGACTAATAGTTAACGGTTTTTGATGAGCAGAAACATTTAAGTGTGACAAACATGCAAAAGAATAAGAAATCAGGAAGGGGGCAAATAGTTTTTCACACCACTGTATATACAGTACCAATCAAATTTGAGCAATTTCCCTCTGAGTAATATAGTAATATAGTCTGATAATCCCTCTGAGAAATAAAGTTCTTTGAATCTTTGAATCTTGAAATGTTTGGGCACAAATTTGGAGTTATTTTCTACATCCTAGAACAATATTAGATTTTTTTCAAAAGTATGAGATATCGCTTATGGCAGTGGTTCTCAAAGTGTGGGGCGCGCCCCACTAGTGGGGAATACAGACATGACAGTTGGGCGCAATGAACCGGAGGAAATTAGTGGAAAATAAAAGGAAAAAACTAAACAATCACACACAAATAAATGGATCATTAATACAAGTACATTTAAAATAACATCAGTTATGGGCCGGGAGAAAAAGTGGAACCATAGTGCAACAATAATGGTTTAACTTCGGGCCAACTTGACCAGCTGCTCGAATCACGAACCTGCGCAAGCCACTGGGCAGCGCTGCGCGACACTGACAGAAATAAACCGCGCCGACCATCAAAATACATTTTACCCCGCTGGGATGCGCATGTACAAAACAGGCATGGCAAGGCGGAAACAATATTAAACAGTCCTGACATTTTAAATTGTTTTAAAATAAAAACACAGGGGGTCGTGCAGGTTTGTGATTCGAGCGGTGCTGCGCGATCCACTGGGCTGCGCAAATAAACCAGATCATCACTGCGCTATTCAGATAGTCGCGCTGCGCTGTATTTGCGCAGATATTTGGTTCAATCGGGTGCCACGGTTTCGTCCCACTTTTGATGTGTTTGGCTTCACATACACTTCGACACTGGAAGAAGACGGTGCAGCAGCAGTGAGTTTGCTTACATGTGACAAAACCAAGAACGAGGAGATTGTAAAGAAAAAAAGCTGCCTCGTCTGTGGTGTGGAATTTGTTTGGGTATAAGAAAAGTGATACGAATGAGACGAACGTGATTTGTAAGGTACGCAAGTGCACTGTTTTAACAAGTGGTGGAAACACGTCAAACCTTTTCTATCATCTCGAATCCAAACGAATATGGCCAGAGTAAAAAAATGCGGCAAACCTCAGCAATTCACAGTTTAAATAAAATTACATTATGTAAAAGTTTTTGTGTTTGAATTTTTATTTATGTATTTTCAGATACAAATTGCTATATTGTGATATAGCAATTGTGATTGTGATCGTTATCGAGGTAGAAAATTGCTTCTCCAGTGTTAGAAGATTTTGGTTATATCACCCGCCCCTAATGAAGCCTATCTTGAGCTTGGATTCATGGTGGTGATGGTGGGGGCAGAAGTGAGACGCGTGTGTTTTGTGTCTTAAACCGCTGGCAGCAGACCGCATGAGACCCAACAAACTAGGAAGATACTTAGAGACAACACACTCCAGTCACGTTAATAAGCCACTCAACTTCTTTCAAAGAAAGCTGGCAGAATACAGACAGCAGGAGAATCGCACGGTAACATCTGAATCAGTGGACAGCAAAGCACAAATGGCTTCATTCAAAGTTGCATACAGAATTGGCCAGTGCAAAAAAAACCACAAACAATTGTTGAGCAGCTAATAAACATGAGGTCAATTATGCAATGATAAGTGACAACGTAAGCCTTTTATAACAATTGCACATGTATTTTATCTGTTTTTAACTTGGTGTTGTTTGATCTTATTGGTTTAGAAATTGATACAGTGGTGTGAAAAACTATTTGCCCCCTTCCTGATTTCTTATTCTTTTGCATGTTTGTCAAACTTAAATGTTTCTGCTCATCAAAAACCGTTAACTATTAGTCAAAGATAACATAATTGAACACAAAATGCAGTTTTTAAATGAAGTTTTACGTTATTAAGAGAGAAAAAAACTCAAAATCTACATGGACCTGTGTGAAAAAGTGATTGCCCCCCTTGTTAAAAAATAACTTAACTGTGGTTTATCACACCTGAGTTAAATTTCTGTAGTCAACCCCAGGCCTGATTACTGCCACACCTGTTTCAATCAAGAAATCACTTAAATAGGAGCTACCTGACACAGAGAAGTAGACCAAAAGCACCTCAAAAGCTAGACATCATGCCAAGATCCAAAGAAATTCAGGAACAAATGAGAACAAAAATAATTGAGATCTATCAGTCTGGTAAAGGTTATAAAGCCATTTCTAAAGCTTTAGGACTCCAGCGAACCACAGTGAGAGCCATTATCCACAAATGGCAAAAACATGGAACAGTGGTGAACCTTCCCAGGAGTGGCCGGCCGACCAAAATTACCCCAAGAGCGCAGAGACAACTCATCCGAGAGGCCACAAAAGACCCCAGGACAACATCTAAAGAACTGCAGGCCTCACTTGCCTCAATTAAGGTCAGTGTTCACGACTCCACCATAAGAAAGAGACTGGGCAAAAACGGCCTGCATGGCAGATTTCCAAGGCGCAAACCACTTTTAAGCAAAAAGAACATTATGGCTCGTCTCAATTTCGCTAAAAAACATCTCAATGATTGCCAAGACTTTTGGGAAAATACCTTGTGGACCCACAAGACAAAAGTTGAACTTTTGGAAGGTGTGTGTCCTGTTACATCTGGCGTAAAAGTAACACAGCATTTCAGAAAAAGAACATCATACCAACAGTAAAATATGGTGGTGGTAGTGTGATGGTCTGGGGTTGTTTTGCTCCTTCAGGACCTGGAAGGCTTGCTGTGATAGATGGAACCATGAATTCTACTGTCTACCAAAAAATCCTGAAGGACAATGTCCGGCCATCTGTTCGTCAACTCAAGCTGAAGCGATCTTGGGTGCTGCAGCAGGACAATGACCCAAAACACACCAGCAAATCCACCTCTGAATGACTGAAGAAAAACAAAATGAAGACTTTGGAGTGGCCTAGTCAAAGTCCTGACCTGAATCCTATTGAGATGTTGTGGCATGACGTTAAAAAGGCGGTTCATGCTAGAAAACCCTCCAAAAAAGCTGAATTACAACAATTCTGCAAAGATGAGTGGGCCAAAATTCCTCCAGAGCGCTGTAAAAGACTCGTTGCAAGTTATCGCAAACGCTTGATTGCAGTTATTGCTGCTAAGGGTGGCCCAACCAGTTATTAGGTTCAGGGGGCAATTACTTTTTCACACAGGGCCATGTAGGTTTGGATTTTTTTTCTCCCTAAATAATAAAACCCCTCATTTAAAAACTGCATTTTGTGTTTACTTGTGTTATCTTTGACTAATAGTTAAATGTGTTTGATGATCAGAAACGTTTTGTGTGACAAACATGCAAAAGAATAAGAAATCAGGAGGGGGGCAAATAGTTTTTCACACCACTGTATTTCAATAAACAGTAAACTTGGCCGATTTCGTTATTATTTTGTTGACAAGTGGGGCTTGAAAATTCGCTCACCCCCTTAAGTGGGGAATGACAGAAAAAGTTTGAGAACCACTGGCTTATGGCATCAAGAAGTATCAATGACAGTCAGTTGTTATTTTTTACAAGAAGGTCAGCTGTTCTGGAACATTTCTTGCAAAAGTACAGGTATTTCCATTTGAAAAATCCATCAAGCACCATGATCAAACTGGCTCTCATGAAGACTGTCCCAGGAGAGCAAGTCCAAAACATATCTCTGTTTCAGAGGAGAAGTTCATTTAGAGTTACCAGCCTCAGGAATCGTCAATTAAAAAACAGCACCTCAGTAAAAAAAAAAAAAAAACAGTAAACAGTAAAAAGGAGGATTTGGAACCATGCACATCTTTTTAATGTTGGAACCATGCAGATGTTGGATAACCAAGTCGACCACTCCAGCACATCACTGATCATTTATGATTCGTTATGATTAAACAATTAGAAGAGTTCTTTAAATTAATATTTTTATCATACATTTGTGTACAAATGAGAAATAACATTTACTGAAAATCATGCGCTAAACACTTATACTGTATATGTTTTTATATATTGCCAGGCCACAGTTGTAATGCCAAGCCACAGTAAATAAGAAACTTGTTCTTAATCTGTCATGCCTGGTTAAATAAAGGTAAATAATAATAAAAATTGGTTTTTCATATACTGTATTTTGACATGCAAGGCTCCTGAAATCAATACTTGAACTGACAGCAAGGAAGAAATTAAAATTTAATTACATTCCCATTATATAAATGTTCAAACCTCCATAATTGCATATAAATGAAACAGTTGCCGCATCCATCGCCACCACCTGCTGTTCCAGGATCCACTGCTCCACGCATTATATCATCTGTATTTACCAGCCTACTGATCACATCTGCCTTTCATTTATGTTCCTTACCTCCATTTGTATATAAACCATTTTGTTTCTGGTTTTCTTTGCAAAATATTGTGACTGAATGCTGTTCCATGTGTGTACGAACAGGTGCATATACTTAGCTGAACTACTTTTTTTCTGGAATCTTAGAGATAAAATGGGAAGGTTTTAAAGTGGCCTGTAGTTTCAGAGCTGTCATTGATCAAGGTCAGAGTGACACATAGCAACTGCTTATACACATTTGTTATTTTGTTATGTTCAACTGGTAGTATCTGTTAAATTGTTGTAGCACTTATTTAGTTTTTTTATATAAAAACTTAAGTGTACCTCAGGTCTGTTGTACGTGGATACTGTAGCAAGGGTCATGATATATAGGAAATAAAGACGCCAGACACAGGTTTAATAGGTTTGAAAGCCAAGTGCCTAGCCTACCGCTGAAGTAAACAGTGTTTATTAGCAAGTACACTGTATAGCTTAATGTAACTGAGTGTGTAACATTTCAAAGCTAGTTACATGAGTTGTGGGGTGCTTCCAAATTGCTGGGCTTACAGTAAATGTGACTCCTTTCCATATTCTGCATATGTGTGACATCATTCATGATCCACATGCTGGGCCTGGTTCTCGTTGAGAAGGGATGACCGTGAGATATAGCACATATACGGAGAGAAAATGCAAAGCAGTAAAACAAGTATGCAAAATATGTACAGGGATGTAACATTACATAAATGAGTAGGTGTTGGTTCTAGTGCAAAAGGCACATGCAATCATTTTGCATGGATGAATTATACAGATTTGTGCCTGGGTGATGTTTACTATATTTTTAACTTTTACAATTGTCACTGAGATTTCTTTCCATATTTATTTGGAAATGCAAAGCTGCATCTTGAAATTTCATCTGGGTAACAATTGCAGTCATGTGTAGCTGTTCTGTGATTTATTAAGGCTTTGAGGACTGCTGCACAGACTTTAGAACCTAAACAGAAACTAATACACCTTCACAAATAGGTGGACAACCAATTAATGAAAGGGCAGATTCTGCAACAGTTTGAAATGTTACCTATCAGCTTATTATTGTGGTGGTGAAACCCAGTGGAAATGGCAATTCTCCAGTATAAGCAAGATGATGGTGGGCCTTGTCATCGCTATTAATCAATGTGGACAACCATGGGATGATGGGTTAGGAAGAAAATTTAATACAGGAGTATAGTATGGGCCATGTTTTTGTACTCTAATTAATAAAAATAAAGTGCTATTAAAATCTCATTCTTTAAATCAATTGCTCAAAGAACTATTATTAATGATATGCTTTTTAGAAGAAAATCAGTTCAATTAGTCTCAATTAAATGTGGCTATATTGGCCCTCTTCACAACTACGCTATATGTCCAAAGGTTTCTGGACAGGACTATCCCATCTGTGTGTGTTTGATGAACATCCCAAATCAGTCCCATGAGTCCCTTTGCTATAAAAAAAAAAATACTTTTCTGGGAAGGTTTTATATACTGTATATTTTGGAGTATGTTTTGGGTGGGGCATTATGTCCTTCACATACTGTCCAAGAATATTAATGAGGTCGGGCACTAATTTCAGGTAGGAGGGCTTGAGTGCACACTGTTTTATCCCATTAGTATTCAGTGGGATTGAGGTCAAGTCTCATTCCTGTTGATTTTTTTAATACTTTAACCTTGACAAGCTATGGTTATGTTTTGTGCACCAGGAACAGATTTTGGTCTCTTAATTTCAGTGAAGGAAAATTTATATAATAAGGCAAACCAAGACATTCTATACAGTTATTAGAACTGTTTGGGAAAGAACCACATGTAAGTGTGTTGGTCAGGTGTACACATACAGTAATTCAAATTTTATTTGTCACATACACAGTCATACACAGTATAATATGCAGTGAAATGCTTACACAACCGCCAGTGACCTTAAAAAGAAAATAAAAGCTTGTACGTAAAACAAATACCAATAAAAGGAAATATTAAAGAAATAAATTTAACTAGTAAAATAAACTGTACAAATAAGGGCATAATAAAATATGGCAAAATATAGAAATATAGGGGGGGAAAGTATATATATATATATATATATATATATATATATATATATATATATATATATATATATATATATAATTTAAAGTGACAATGGTTGTGCAAATATGCATGAAAGGTGACTAATGAAAGTGACATGTGCAATTGTCCAGATGTATAAATATTTAGTGCAAGTGTGTATGAATGTGTCCATGATTGTCCAGTCAATGTTGTGAGCTTAAAAAGATGTTATTAGTCAATGTTGTGAGCTTAAAAAGATGTTATTAGTCCTGTGTGGTGATGTAGTGATGATTGAGAGAACTTATCGCCTGCGGGAAGAAGCTCCTCCTCAGCCTCTCTGTGTTGGCCTCCAGGGAGAGGAATCGCTTCCCAGACCGCAACAAAGAGAACAGTCCATTACTGGGGTGACTGAGGTCCTTCACGATCTTTCTGGCCTTGGTCCAGCACCGCTTGCTGTATATCGAGTGCAGGTCAGGGAGCTCAGTGCAGATGATGCGGTCAGCTGATCGCACCACCCTCTGTAGAGCTCGTCTGTCCTGCATGATGCTCTTCCGAAACCAGGTCGTGATGTTTCCCGTCAGGATGCTCTCTATAGTGCAGGAGTAGAAGTTCCTGAGCACCTTGGAGGGCAGTCTAAAGTCTCTCAAGCGTCTGAGGTGGTACAGACGCTGCCGGGCCTTTTTCACCACGATGTTGATGTGACAGGACCATGACAGGTCCTGAGTGATGTGAACACCAAGGTATCTGAAGCTGTCCACTCTCTCCACTGGGCTCCTGTTGATGACGGTTATCTGGTAGTTCCTCTCCTGCTTTGTACAAAAGTCCAGTATCAGCTCCTTTGTCTTGCTGACGTTCAGGAGGAGATTGTTCCTCTGGCACCAGTTCTCCAGATTTCCAATCTCGTCTAAGTAGTCCGACTCATCATTGTTGGTGATCAGTCCGACCACGACGGTGTTGTGCACAGGCTCTGAGAATACGACCTGAGATGCCGTGTGGTCCTGCTGCTTTCCTGGTGTTCACTCATTTGAAGGCTCTCCTCACGTCGTGCTCGGTGATGATGAGCGCGTTTCCGGTGCTGGCAGTGTCTTCCTGTCTGAAACCGTTAGCGCCGCTAGCATTAGCATCGCTAGTGCCGCTAGCATTAGCATCGCTAGCGTCTTTAGCTGCAGCCTTGAAGCGAGCATAGTGTTGAGCTCGTCTGCCAGAGTCGCGTCTGCGTTCATCATACCGGATGTTGGTGCTTTATAATCCGTGATTGTTTTTAGTCCCTGCCACAGGCTCCTAGAGTCACTCTGTTGGAGTTGTGACTCTAGTTTTCTCCCGTAGCGCTGCTTCGCCTCTTTCACCGCCTTCCGGACATTATATGACGCAGCCTTGTATGGTTCCATGTCCCCCAACGCAAGTCCCGTGTTGTAGGCAGCGGTGCGAGATCTCAGAGCGTCGCGGATGGTTTTATCCACCCACGGCTTCTGGTTGGGAAACGTTCTGATAGTCTTTTTCTCCACCGTATCATCCGCTAGCTTCCCAATGAATCGCACAACAGCTTCCGTAAACACACTGATGTCATCATCGGGGCTGTTTCTGAACATGTCCCAGTCTGTGTCATCGAGTGCGTCCTGTAACGCGGCCACCGATTGGTCCGTCCAGCGCGTGACTTCCCTCTGAACCGGAATGATCTAGTGTTCTATCAACCCTGGTGGGGCAGGTGATATGCTGATGAAAGTTCGGCGCTGCGCGTTTGAGGTTGGCACTGTTAAAGTCCCCCGCCATAATAAGCGCAGAGTCCCGGTGTTGTGTCTGGTGCTGTGTGAGCGCCTCATGCAGCTCGCTTAAGGCAGTGTCCATGTCCGCTTGTGGTGGAATATAAACGGCACTTATTATGACCGATGTGAACTCCCGTGGAAGATAAAAAGGATGACACATGATGGATAGTAGTTCCAGGTTTGGTGTGCAGGAGCGTGTAAGAGGAACAACGCTCGCGCTGTTGCACCAGCTGCTGTTCACCATTAAACACACGCCGCCTCCCCTTGACTTTCCCGAGTTCCGCGTCCTGTCCATGCGGTGAACCGAGAAGAACTCGGCCGGTTGTATGGCGTGGTCTGGCACCGCTGGGTTCAGCCATGTCTCGGTGAAGCAGAGGAGGTTGCAGTCCCGAATGTCTCTCTGGATCTTTATCCTGGCCCTGAGGTCATCGAGTTTGTTCTCCATTGACTGGACGTTGGCGAGCAGAATGCTAGGCAGAGGTGTGCAGTGTGCATGGGCTCTCAGCCTGTTCCTGATGCCGGCTCGTTTCCCTCGGGGCCGCCGCTTCACTTCGCGTCCTTTGTTCTCCCTCAAGATCTTACTCGGCCAGCTCGGATCAGGAGTTACAAACGTCGAATTGTGAGTACATTGTATACCAATAGAAACAAGAGTGTCTCTATCATACCTAATGTACTCAATGGTGGTGATTTTGCCGATTTTAAAACACTGAAAACTAACTTAAAGAACAAAAACAAAGAAAAGGTTGTCGGAGCAGTCGTGACGGCAGCCGACCTCACCGGCGCCATCTTGAAAGTCAAACAAGTGTGATGAAATTTCCCCTGAATAACGAGGAAAAACTGATTTTACAGAAACGAGGCTCTTAGCAGTAAAAAAATTGAAAGATGCAAATGGTTAAAAAAATACCTGTATGTTTGTGAATGATGATCCTGGCTGAGGTGGCTCAGAGTCGACTGCAGTCATTCCAATGAATGTTTAGCACAGAATCAACCATGCATCTGTCTGTGCGAACTGTACACACAATCATTCACCCTGACTTGAATGTCCCACATATTTTTGGCCATATGAAAAAAAAAAGTCATATTATATGTATACAGGGCACTGGTGGCTGAGTGGTAGGTGTTTCGTCTGCCATGGCCCGGGTTCGATTCCCAGCCAGTGCCCTCACCCCAGCCACTGAATATAGGGCCGGTCCCAAGCCCGGATAAAATGGGAGGGTTGCATCAGGAAGGGCATCCGGCGTAAAACCTTGTAGTGTTGGACTTGTAGTGCAATAATGTTGCACAAATCCAAGTAACTTTACAGATCTTCATTGTAAAGAGTTTAAACAATGTTTTCCATGCATGTTCATTTAACCATAATCAATTAATTAACATGCAACTGTGGAATGGTCATTAAGACCTTAACAGCTTACAGAAAGTAGGCATTTAAGGTCACAGTTCTAAAAACGCAGGACACTAAAGAGACTTGTCTACCGACTGTGAAAAACACCCAAAGAAAGATGCCCAGGGTCGCTGCTCATCTGCGTGAACGTGCATTAGGTATGCTGCAGGGAGGCATGAGGACTGCTGATGTGGCTAGGGCAATAAATCGCCATGTCCACACTGTGAGACGCCTAAGACAGTGCTATAGGGAGACAGGAAGGACAGCTGATCATCCTCGCAGTGGAAGACCACGTGTAACAACTCCTGCACAGGATGGGTACATCCGAATATCACACCTGCATGACAGGTACAGGATGGCCACAACAACTGCCTGAGTTATACCAGGAACACACAATCCCTCCATCTCACAGCAAGAACTGACAAATCTGGTCCAGTCCATGAGGAGGAGATGCACTGCAGTACTTCAAGCAGCTGGTGGCCACCAGACACTGACTGGTACTTTTGAGTCTCCCTTCATTCAGGGACACATTGTGAAACATTTTTAGTTTGTCTTATGGTGTTGACTCTTTTAGTGTTCATACAAATATTTACACATTACGTTTACTGAAAGTAAAAACAGTTGAAAGTCAGAGGACGTTTTTTTTTTTGCTGAGTATATTCAGTGGTGTGAAAAACTATTTGCCCCCTTCCTGATTTCTTATTCTTTTGCATGTTTGTCACACAAAATGTTTCTGCTCATCAAAAACCGTTAACTATTAGTCAAAGATAACATAATTGAACACAAAATGCAGTTTTTAAATGAACGTTTACGTTATTAAGGGAGAAAAAAAACTCAAAATCTACATGGCCCTGTGTGAAAAAGTGATTGCCCCCCTTGTTAAAAAATAACTTAAATGTGGTTTATCACACCTGAGTTCAATTTCTGTAGTCACCCCCAGGCCTGATTACTGCCACACCTGTTTCAATCAAGAAATCACTTAAATAGGAGCTACCTGACACAGAGAAGTAGACCAAAAGCACCTCAAAAGCTAGACATCATGCCAAGATCCAAAGATATTCAGGAACAAATGAGAACAAAGGTAATTGAGATCTATCAGTCTAGTAAAGGTTATAAAGCCATTTCTAAAGCTTTGGGACTCCAGCGAACCACAGTGAGAGCCATTATCCACAAATGGCAAAAACATGGAACAGTGGTGAACCTTCCCAGGAGTGGCCGGCCGACCAAAATTACCCCAAGAGCTCAGAGACAACTCATCCGAGAGGCCACAAAAGACCCCAGGACAACATCTAAAGAACTGCAGGCCTCACTTGCCTCAATTAAGGTCAGTGTTCACGACTCCACCATAAGAAAAAGACTGGGCAAAAACGGCCTGCATGGCAGATTTCCAAGGTGCAAACCACTTTTAAGCAAAAAGAACATTAAGGCTCGTCTCAATTTTGCTAAAAAACATCTCAATGATTGCCAAGACATTTGGGAAAATACCTTGTGGACCGACGAGACAAAAGTTTAACTTTTTGGAAGGTGCGTGTCCTGTTACATCTGGCGTAAAAGTAACACAGCATTTCAGAAAAAGAACATCATACCAACAGTAAAATATGGTGGTGGTAGTGTGATGGTCTGGGGTTGTTTTGCTGCTTCAGGAACTGGAAGGCTTGCTGTGATAGATGGAACCATGTATTCTACTGTCTACCAAAAAATCCTGAAGGAGAATGTCCGGCCATCTGTTCGTCAACTCAAGCTGAAACATTTTGTGTGACAAACATGCAAAAGATTAAGAAATCAGGAGGGGGGGCAAATAGTTTTTCACATCACTGTATATAAACAGGCATTGCTATTACAAACTTGCTATGTCTTCCTCATTAAAACCTACTGCACTCTTGTTAACTGTTCTAATGTACTAAAACCAAGAATAGAGTTATTTGTGTTTTCTTCAATCTAGTGTCAAGAGCTTGTCAATTGGTAAGAAGGATCACCTTCCTTAAATAGCCGTCTTAAATAGTAACAATTTAGTTTGACAGCAATTATTTTATAATGTTCATCTCCTCTTGGATATGAGGAAGTACAATAGGGGAATAACAGGCATGATGGTATTTACTGTTTTACATAGTAACAAATGAAAATTAGTTTGGTTCTGGTTAGAAAGTATTTTTATTTTCAAATATATCATGTTTTGGTCACACAAGTGGTACTAGCTATTTATGGACATTTTCTATACTTTTGAAGTATAAGCAATTGGGAAATAAGCCTCACTACAGGAACAAAAATGTTGAATTGTGTATGCTTAAAGAATGCTTAGTTCTTTGCCACATGGCTAGAGTAGATACCATTCTGGCCTCAAGGCTAAACTGAGATAGAAAGTATACAGGCATGACCTAATACACAGTGGCAGTAAAACGTATCATACTCGCCATCTATGTCTGATTTCGGAGCGAGAGGACTGATCATGGTTGATTAAGATGATGTGGATATGTTATCCTTTCCATCATCTGCCCTTGTACTGTCTGTGATTCCTCCTTGGAAAATTCCAGTGGAGTGTGCATTTTCCTATTAGTATGCACTCGACCAAAAACAGCCAAGAGCAAGGAAATGGTGGAGAAGTAAAATGCCTGATAAGGAAATATATTTCAAGTTGATATGGCAGAGGCAAGATAAGGGCACAAAATGTGGTATAATACTCATGGTAGTGCAAGTTATGCTTATTCAGCCAAGTGTCTATTCATCATTTGAAAGTGTTGAGCTTGATATCTACAGTGTACAGTGCCATTAATTTGTAGTAAAATAAAGGGCCCAGAATCGGGGTAGTTGAAGATAGCGTCATAAATAAAAGCTAGTTTCATTAATAAGTCTGCAATATATATTATACATTAAATTTATTTATATAACATCTTTATGAAAAATGGGTATTGTCAGAAAAACAATCAACTTAGGTAACCAAAAACAAGTTCAAGACACAGTTTGCACCTTCCAAATTAATCATTTAATACATTAATAAAAGCTACAATATCTACAGAGTTTGGAATATACCAGTTCATTATAGCTACAGCTACTATTATCATTGAATAATATTGTAGCGTTTTTCGACGCTAGCAGGGATCTTGGAGGACGACTGAGCTTACTTGCTCCCCAATGCAAATGGCTGGGGAGTAGTTTATTAACTCAGCACAAGCACACATACACAGGTCAAGCACACACACATACACACCCCCAACTTGGCCGAAGCCACTAACCCAAACACCCCTCTCTGTCATGGTAGACACAGAGAAAACCCCCGCAAAGCATGACGGTCGCCAGCCGCCGGCCCGCCCACGCCACAATATTATCAATGAAAAATACCAATAACATTATATTATTTTTGCATTTAAGTTTTTGGCCTTTCTTGATTTATTAATTTTTTTTTTGTATATTTCTCACACTTAAATGATTCATAACAAATAAAACAGATTTTAGTATTACACAAAGATAACCTGAGTAAATGCAGTTTACTCATAAAGTATGACTTCATTTATTTAAAAAAAAAAAAAAAACGGTCCAAACCTACAGTACATGGCCCTATGTGAAAAAAGTAATTACAGCCAGACCTGTTGAATCAAGAAATCACTTAAATAGAACCTGTCTGACAATGTGAAGCACACTAAAAGATTTCAAAAAGCAACACATGATGCCACAATTTCAAGAAATTCAGGATTAGATGAGAAGAATTTTATGTGTCACAGTCTGACTGTGACCCGGAACTTCTATTTTGTAAAGGTTATGTACAACCTTAGACCAGCTTTGCACACAAACTAAATGCCAGCAGAACATCATCTTTATTTTAGTTTTGTGTTGTAGGCTGGTGTGTAGGTGTCAATATTATAGTAATTCTAAGTCCATAAGCTTATTTGTTGTGTTGTATAACACTGTGTTTTGAAATGTTTAATAGATAGTGTAAAGTCCTCGTCTAACTTTATACATGTAACATGTATGGTAGTTCCCCCCCCCCCCCTTTTGTAAATGGTAGATACCAAAGTGGGCGGAGCCCACGGTGAGAAAATGGCTTCAGGCAGCCATTTTAGGGGAAAGAGTTGAGAGTGTGTTTGGTGTGATTAACTGTGAGACAAGTTTGGGCCTGTTGATTGGCATAGCCAACTTCTCTTTATGTAAAAATTTTAATTAGTATCGATTTCTTTTTGTTTGTTTTGTATTTTTGACCTTTTCTTCTATTTTTGAGTTTTACCTTGGTATTTTTGTATTTTAGACACTTTTGGGAAGCAACCTAGTGATGGTGAGATGAAGCTTCATGAAGCTTTAAAACCTTCCATCCAATTGGTTCACAAAAGGGTTCATTTGCCCACAAACCCCCCTACTGGTCAAAAAATGTAAGACGAGCAGATGCATTCATAGTTATTTTTACCAGTACTGTATGTGATCCTTTCAAAGCTGTCTTGCCCTAGTTTGGGCATGGGAATTATACATGATTTTCATTAAAATATGCATTTTTCTATTGTGAGCCCAAGATAATAGACCATATAAACCATCTGTTGTTGTCTCCTCCTATTAACATGCTTGTGCTTAAATAGTGTTTGTAAGGTTTTCATGCCTGTTACATTTTGATCAAAATTCAATGGTAGTAGCGCACATACCCAAGTGACCCTCCTCCATTACATTAATATTTCAGAATTTCTGTCATATGAGAGAGAGGGACTGTGATGTTTTCCAACTGGGACAATGTTACTAAGAATATTAAATAATAATAATAAGACATTATAGCTTAGTTGATGTAAGTCTGGCAGGTTGGGATTAACTCTTTTCAAACTGAGGCAGTGTTACTGAAAAGAGAAAAGAAGAGAAGGGCAGTGCATGTGCTTGTGCAACTGGTGGTTGTCGGGGCAACACTTTATTAATTTGTATGTAAAGTCCTACCAAAATTATTCCAGGAGCACATTAGTGACTCATCCAGGAGCCCAAAACAAGAACCCAGAACAACATCTAAAGAACCGCAGGCCTCACTTGCCTCAGTTAAGATCAGTGTTCATGGTTCAGCAATAAAAGGCTCATCTCACATTTGTCGAAAAAAATATCTTGATTATTCCTAAGACTTTTGTGCAAATATTATGTGGACTAAAGTGTTTGTCCCATTACATCTGTATTAAAACTAATACAGCATTTAATTAAAAGAACATAATATACCAGTAAACATGTTGGTGGTAGTGTGATGGTCTGGGGCTGTTTTGCAGCTTCTGGACCTGAATAATTTGCCATAATTTATAGGACTATGAATTCTGCGATCTACCAAAAAATCCTGAAGGAGAATGTCCAACCATCAGTTCGTGACATCAAGCTCACTTGGCATCAGCCAGATGCCTAAATGAAAATGTAAATAAATAAAATTTTGGAGTGGCATAGGCAAAGTCATGACTTAAACCTGATAATGAGATGATGTGGCATAACCATAAACTGGCTGTTCATACTTAACCCTCCAATGTGGCTGAACTAAAACAATCCGGCATTGAAGAGTGGGACAAAATTCCAACTCAGCTATATAAATATATATAAATATGCTAATTTTTTGGATTTTGGGTTTTCATGAGCTGTATGCCACAATCATCAATATTAAAATAATGAAAGACTTGAACTACTTCAGTTTGTGTGTAATGAATCTAAAATATATGAAAGTCTAATGTTTATCAGTACATTACAGAAAATAATGAACTTTATCACAATATGCTAATTTTTTGAGAAGGACCTATCATTCATTCATTCATTTTCTATACCGCTTAATCCTGTGTTCCGGGTCGCGGGGGACCTGGAGCCTATCCCAGGAGACTTTGGGCACTAGGCGGGGTACACCCTGGACAGGGTGCCAATCCATCGCAGCGCACACACACATACACACACTCACACACCCAATCACACACTATGGTCAATTTGGGAACGCCAATTAGCCTAACCTGCATATCTTTGGACTGTGGGAGGAAACCGGAGTACCCGGAGGAAACCCACCAAGCACGGGGAGAACATGCAAACTCCATGCACACAGAGAAGGGAATCGAACCCAGACCCTGGAGGTGCAAGGCGACAGTGCTAACCACTACACCACCGCGCCACCTAGAAGGACCTATATATATATATATATATATATATACAAGATACTTTTCTTTTCCCACGTGAATCAGTCCACGTCAGTCATGTCACAATCAGATGTGACCTTGCCATTTCAATCAATCATAACCCACCAGGAGCGCAGCCTAAATCCTGTCTACATGAAATAAACCTGCTACCGAGCAGGTTTAAGCTTACAGACATGTTGCTATGACAGCAAATGCAAGATGCGCATCGAAGAACGAAACAATCCAAGAGCAGGACAAATCCACAACAATCAAATCCAGCTACCTGAGTTAGCTACGTACGAAGAATGGACCCCTGTTTTGTTAAGCTGTTGTGTATATCCAGTGTTTATGTATCATGCCTGTTACCTCAGTTCCTGTCTTTGTAAGATTGTAGCATTACTGCTGTTTGGGGTTTTTCCTAGTTTCTTAGTTTATGCCTCCGTAGTTCTACGGGGTTCAGGGGGGATTCTTTTTTCACATTTTTTTCAAACTATCTTTGTGTTTGCTTGCTGCTCTGAACTACTGAAGTGTGGCAAATATGAAAAAATTGTACAGGAAATACACATACTTTTTCACATCAATGTTTTCTAGAAACAAGATTTGCCCATGATGGATCATGAAATCATAGGGTCAATATGCACCTATATGAAATATTCAACAATCACATGTTTAACACGAGCTAAGATAATCTACATTCCATGAAGAACTGAAGAAGAAAATGTCTCTCATTCTTTTTTGACATGTTCCAGGGAGAAAAAAAAAGTCTTCCAGCAACCCATGGGAAGTGTTACTATATAAGAAATGGGGAAGTACAACAAAGTGGTTGTTTTATAGATGTATGGCTGAAGTCAAAAAGAGATGTAAAAGATGGAGGCATGCTAAAGTTTACGCTTTCAGAAACCTTAACATAGTCACTTTAAAAGTACAAGCCTCTTACCTAAACTATATATTAAAAGTCATTTAATAATGTTAAATACTTAAATATATTAATTAAGAAATAATATATTGATAAGACCCTTGTAGCATTAACATTGAGGCTATTTTATAATATAGGGGATAAGGGAAACATAAAACATGTGACACTATTAAGCACAATTTACAGCCTGTCAGCAAAGAAAACTTTTTAAAAATTAGATATGCTGAATGAGATGCGTTAACAATTTTTCATATGGTAAAAAACACTTAGATTCAGTGTTGAAAGAGTTATAAAGGTTAATAGCATCCCAATGACGGAATTACTGCAGGTTCTCATGCTGCAATATAAATTCCATCTAGGTTAAATGAGTTGTGAAAAGTGCGCATTAGGACAAGAGTGGAGTGCCTTTTCTGTAACCTATGTGTGACAAACACAGAGAAAATGCCAAGGCTTAACTGCCAGTTTTGCACAGGTTAAAGACTTGTTCAAATAGGCAAAGCCACCACCTTGTCTGTTCGGATAGAGAAGTCGCTATAATAAAAAGGCCACTTGTGCTGCTTCTGTGAAGGGGCCATTAGTCTTGCTGATGGACCCACAGTCATGGGCAATGATGCGTTTTGTAGCACAGTCTTGAACAAAGTGGACGCATCAGCAGCAGAGTCGACTGTGTGTCTGGTTCTCTATAGGGACAAGAGTGGATGAGGAGGTTACTGCATATTAATCTCAAAATTTGCTTCTGGAAGGCTGGGTTTTATTCATAGTAATCTCGCTGGGCTATATTAGGGTGTTGAGTAACATTCATGTAGTAAGAAATTTGACCTCGATTTAATATTAACCGTATAAATTAAGTTGTGTGCACAAATAACAATAATAATAATAATATACCTGAGAAAACAATGGGCACTGGTGGCTCAGTGGTAGGTGTTTCGCCTGCCATGCGGACGGCCCGGGTTCGATTCCAGCCAGTGCCCACACCCCAGCCACTGGATACAGTGCCGGTCCCAAGCCCGGATAAAATGGGAGGGTTGCGTCAGGAAGGGCATCTGGCGTAAAACCTGTGCCAAGTTGTAGTGTGGACTGGATATTCCGCTGTGGCGACCCCTTGCCGGGAGCAGCCGAAAGACCAACAACCTGAGAAAACAATGATTAACTTCACCATGAACAGACCTCTCATTATACATCTAAGCAGTTGAGGGTTAAGGGCCTTGCTCAAGGGCCCAACAGTGGTAACTTGGTGGTTGTGGGGTTTGATCCTGGGATCTTCCGAACCGTAGTCCAACACCTTAACCACTGAGCTACTCCTGGTCTTCATTATACAAGGTGCTAATGTATAGTCAGCACCTTTTGATTGAATTATGCATGGTGGACCATAAAATAACAGCAGTTTACTTATGTTGTAGTGTGACACCATTCAGTGCCTTATAGGCTACCTTTAATGGAGTAATCTTAAAATCAATGCAAAATTCCACTGTGTGTAAATGCAGTGTAGGAAAAAGACAAAGGAGCTTAGAAAATCAGCTTAACCAACTGGGTAAGCCAAAGCAGCATACAAGTAACCTTTCTAACATACATTTTCATAATGTTATATAAATAAACATCATTGAGTTTCTATTAATTACTTAAGAATAAAATTCATGCTGGCCCCCTGAGTGGTCCAGTGGTAACAAGCCTACCTTTGTGATTCTGTAGTCTCCCGCAGTTTTGGAGCCTAGAGAGAGCTGATTAGTCAAACTCTCTCAGGGGGAAGGATAGGTGGCACTCTAGCACTCTCACATCAATCATGAATGCTAGCCAATCATGGGCATCTGTGAGTTCATGCAAGTGGAAGGATCAGATAGCACTTTCCCCTGAGTGTGTTATGCTGCTCTCTATGGTGTATGAGCAGGCAATTTAAAAAGATGGGGTTGGCTGGCGTCAGGTGTCTCGTGATGAAGGAGTGCTATAATGATGGGTGGAAATTAGCTATGACTAAATGAGGGGAGAAAATATAAAAAATAGGGATATGTTTTGTTCTGCCCTTTGTTTAAAAATTTGAGAGCTATAATATTAATTTTGTTAGTAATGTATAAATAATTTGTATTAAAATAAAACAGACTACATGTACTCATATACAACAGTTTCATATTTGACATGGTATAAAAAAGTAAAAAAAAAAAAAAACATAATAATAAATAATGCCTTCTGCAACAAGCTGAAATGCCACAAATTATATTATCGTGGTGGTGAAACCCAGTGGAAATGGCAACCTCTTAGCAGTTCTCTAGTATGAGCAGAACCACTGTGTGTCTGCAGGCTGCCCCAGGGCCTCGTCTTCACTATTTAATCAATGTGGACAACCATGAGATAACGGCTTGGAGAGGAACTCCAGTGGTACAGAGCTACAGTATGGTTCCCTGCACACTCTCTGGATAATAAACCAAAGAGCTAATTAAGATCTCATTTCTCAAATCAATTACTTATTATAATGCAAATATAGCATAATTGTTCCCTCTCTCTAAACTGTCCTCTATGAAATTTAAGACTCCCAATATTTATGAGAGCACTCGTACTGCTTAGTTGGGCAATTTTACCAGAAATAAACCAGCAGAGAATGGAGATGGGTCTCAGGATGGTCTTTAGGAAATGGGATGCTGATGGTAAAAACAATACAATAAACTACTGTATGGTATCTGCAATTAAATGTCCTTTCATAAACACACTATTTCGAACTTACCCCAATAAAAACACATACATCAAATCCTTTCTCTATATCGTAATTACTCTAAATGGCTTAATAAAGTGGAAAAAATAGACGAACTAGTCTATGATGAAGGATTCAGGTGGCCTGGTTAGTGATCTTTTTAAAGAAATGGACCAGACAATTACATAGGTTTGAATTTGACTTTGGCAACTGAAAAAAAAACATAACATGTGTAAATGTGATTTGAATACGAAGAATGGAAAAAGCGGAAGACAATCTTCTGCTATGAACCATTTTACTTGTCACTCATTTTCTGCTTTAAAGGAATATCTAACATAGAGATCATAAAGACCTGCAATTTCCAAAAAGGGGAAGCATTTGTTAAATGTCAGAATTGAGAATCACTTTTATCCAAGTGAGAATTACACATGCACTTTGCCAGTTTTTAAACAAAAGAAAAAAGAAAAAAAAAACTCCAGATGATTCCATTCTGAGCTTAAGAAGCTTCTGATAGGTTAATTGATTCGATTTGAGTTAATTGGTGGCACATCTGTGGATGCAAATAGAGGCACATCTTAAACACACAGCCTCTTTCTTTGATGAAGAAAATCAAGAGACATCAGAAAACGAATTCTGGACCTCCACAAATGTGGTTCATTCTTAGGTGCAATTTCCAGATGTCTGAATGTCCCACGTTCATCTATTCAGACAATAGTGCAAAAGTATAAAAACATGGGAATGTACAACCATCATACCGGTCAGGAAGAAGACAGATTATAACTCCCAGAGAGCAATGTTTTTTGGTGCGAAATGTGCAAATCCATGTACCATCATGAGCTGAAAGGTTATTCTGGGAGAAATCCATTACTTCAAAATTATCATAAAAAAGCCAGACTACAGTTTGCAAGTGCACATGGGGACAAAAATCTTAACTTCTGGAGACATGTCCTGTGGTTTGACGAAACAAAAAATGAACTCTTCGGGCATGATAATAAATGGTATATTTGGAGGAAAAGGGGCAAAGCTTTGAAGCCTCAGAACACCATCCCAAATGTGAAGTATGGGGGTGGTAGTATAATGTTGTGGAGCTGCTTTGCTGCAAAAGAGACTGGTGCACTTCACAAAATAGATGGCATCATGAGAAAAGAAAATTATGTGAATATATTGAAGCAACTTCTGAAGATATCAGCTACTGTAGGAAGTTAAAGCTTGGACGTAAATGGGTCTTTCAAATGGACAATGACCCCAAATATACTTTCAAATTAGTTACAAAGTGGCTTAAGGACAACAAAGTCAAGGTATTGAAGTGGCCATGCCATCACAACGCCCTGATCTCAATCCCAAAGAAAATGTCTGGGCGCCACAAGTTTATTATTTTTTTCTGAAGTATATGTAAATATCTGTACTTTATCTGTACTGTATCTCACCTTGATATATATATAATTATTTTTTTAAATTTCAGTTTTCTTTTTACTTTTGTCTACAGTATATACATCATAATTTTGTAGAAAGTTCAAGTTGCTATGATTTAGGAGGTCGTGGAGAGTCTCTTTCCACTTTTCCGCTATTACTGTAAAAACCACACCCTTGTATTTTCCATGTGGCTGAACTAAAGTAACTGTGTTTTCAAGGAGAGTGGCCGGCTTAACCGCAATATGGAAATGGAGGACAATAGTCCATGGACAGAAAAAAATGAAATGTCAGATAGCACTTTTGGGGGATGCATCAGTACAGGCAAAGCCACAGGGGATGTCCTGAAACAGGCAAAATTTGAGATAATATTGTGTTACATGTGAGCCTCTGGCATTGTTACTACAGCAACCAATGCACATACTGTAGGTCGCCAATGTGTCAGTATTGGGCTGCCAGTCTGAACCGACCCAAATCCAATCTCATCATTTTCAAATAATAGCATAGACAGTAAGTCTTAAAGATCGGATTTGCCTGCAGTCTGCCTTAGGCTACGTTTACACTGCCAGGTCTCGATGCTTAATTACGATTTGTTGCCTATATCTGATTTTTTTGACCGTCTGTTTACACGTTATTTCCACTATGACTCCTATCCGATTCACGTGTTTAAACTTGCCATACCATCTGAAACATTGCACATACTTAAAGGGAGGTTCTTGCGCTGCACACTAGCCAAGATAGAAGAAGGTGAAATATGCTTAACGCTCTGCAATATATGGAAAGTTCGCGAAACGTCACCATGGTTTTAAAACGGAGGAGGAGAAAATAAAACAGCATAATTGCAGCCTGCACATACAGTATGCTTTATTCATCAAATACTGATTTAATGTTATTTAGCCCAAATAAGCATTAACACAAGGCGTGTGTGTTGGGGGGGGGGCGTTGTTCTTTTCCTTTTCCATGTCACCTGCGATGTTATAGTTCCACACGCGCTTCCAGCGGAGAATAACATTACGTCATTAAACCGCGAAGAAGTCGCAGTTTTAATGACGTACAGAACACAATGCCTCAGGAAATCCGATCTGTCTGTTTACACGACAATCACATTAGCACATATCTGATTTATATCCGATTTATTTCCACATATGAAGGAGGCCTGAAACCGATCTCAAAATATCGGAATGCATGCGTTTTTTTCCTGTTTACACGGACATAGAACATATCCGATATGTGTCACATATGAGCAAAAAATCTGAATTGGGTCACATTAACCTGGCAGTGTAAACGTAGCCTTAGTCTCTTCTGTGCCATTAAGATTTATGCCCTGATACACTGATGGTCCGATGTTTGTTACCCGCCTCTTTATCATCACAGGTTTGCCTATTACTTTGGATTCTTTACAGCTCCCAATTATGTTAATTTGTTCCATTAGAGTAACACAACTTAATAATGTTAAAATGCAAGTTACAAAAAAAAAAAAATAATAAATAAATAACTTTTCAGCACTGGACAATAGATTTCCATTAGTTGGATTTCTTTATTGTGCTTTAAAAGTTAGATGAAACCATTTCAAAGTGAAAGAGCTTGTGATAAAGCTTGATTGATTATAATTGTTATCTCATTCAGAAATTGAAATTAAAAAGGGACTTCAGAATGGACATCTAGGCTCTCCTTACTACGTAAGTGCGAGTTCTGTTCATGCTGTGTGAATTTGCTGCAGTGAGACGTCTCTAACATTGCCTTGTGATTTACCGAGGGTCGGCTGGTTGCTGGAGCTTAATGAGCACTTGTGGCAAACTTTTAATCAGCTTCCTTTTACAGCCAGGAAGAGCAGATGAAAGCGCTCTTAAGTCTGTATGTTCGATTAATCAGTTAAGTAACGGATGGCAATTACACCCATACACAGCCTTGTAGTATAGATGCTGATACAGCTGCCTTAATTTAGACATACTGTATTAAGGGATGCTATATAGTGAGCTAACATACTGATAGTGTTTTGATCGAAACGTACGACTCGGCTGTCTTTTTCTGTTACTAGAACATAGAGGACAAACAAGTAATTTCTCTTTGCTTTTGATGTGTAATGTTAAAAATGGACAAAAACATTGTCTCTGCAATAATAAATTGGACTTGCCGGGTGATTTTACAAAAGGCTTTTATAGCTGATTTAAATTCCTGCCATCTTGCATCATCTCCTGTATTTGCCTTAGATAGAATATGGGCAAAGTGAAACTTGGGCACGGTCAGAAAATGTTCGTGCATTAGGTGATTTGACACAACTGCCCATAATTTGGTCAAATTGACCACTTATTCCATGATCCATTGCATTTGTTCAACCACTTAGGAAAGCCTGTAAGAAATTAGTTAAAAAAAATGTTCTTCTGGAGCTATGAACACAACATATGAACATTTTGCTTTTAACTCCTCTCTATCCTGACCCTAACTTGGGAAGGCACTTTACTGTAGGACTTGCTTTCCCTTTACATACTGTATTACAGAACACAAAATTAAATGCTTTGACGGTACGCCATTATAAACCATTTTAGTGGTTGCAGTAATGAGATGACCTCGACTACAAATGGTATTAAGTGACTTCTACGACATAATTGGTCTTGACAGAGCAGGAAGATAGGTGTGGTGAATATCTAACATAAAACCATGTTACTGTAGCACTAAAAAAAAACATTCTTCCGCTAATGCATAAATTAGATAAACGTTATCATCTTGGTATAATACTTGACCTTAATGCTTGACCTTCGGTAATACCAATTTGCATAATCTCAGTGCGTGAAATAAATTCTCTTAAAAGCAGATGCTCCAATGATTGTCACCTGTGATACATAATACATTTGTGTCACTTCCTACAAGGAGAAAAGTGAATTGATGATAAAAATGAAAGTTCTCAAACAACTTATATGTAGGCTGCAAAAATAATACCTCCTCTCTCTCTTGCACCTCCAGGGTCCGGGTTCGATTCCCGGCCAGGCTCGATTCCCGTCTCTGTGTGCATGGAGTTTGCATGTTCTCCCCGTGCTTGGTGGGTTTCCTCCGGGTACTCCGGTTTCCTCCCACAGTCCAAAAGACATGCAGATTAGGCTAATTGGCATTCCCAAATTGACCATAGTGTGTGAATGAGTGTGTGTGTGTGTGTGTGTGTGTGCTCTGTGATGGATTGGCACGCTGTCCAGGGTGTACCCTGCCTCGTGCCCGGAGTCTCCTGGGATAGGCTCCAGGTCCCCGCGACCCTAAATACAGGATAAAGCGGTATAGAAGATAAATGAATGAATGAATCCAGATACATTCAAGCAAGAGAGACAAATGTAAGATATGATACAGTATAGCCATATAATTAGCAAGCAGTACTTACCTGGCCTATGATGCATATTAGCCACATAAGTAAAGAAATAAATAGAGTGAGAGTTAAATAATTAATTAATTAATTAATTTGAACTGCAGTGTTAAACTATTAAATATATACTTTTAGTGTTCCCCCACGAGCCTATATACAGGATAAGGCAGTATAGAGAATGAGTGAGTTTTTTTACTACCTGTAATAAATTGCAGACCTTCCATATTTAATAATTACAAAAATCAGGTACATGATTTATATTTTTTGTTTGATAAATTGCACATCATTAACAAAAAATCTATCAATCCATAAGGGCAAGGGAAAAAAAGAAAATATAAATAAATCGAAGCAAAGCTGATCTAGTTTTTTGTAGAGCCAGTTGTCTAATATTTTATTGGACCCCAGTTGAAGTGACAACCAAGATTTGTGAGAGTATCTGTGGTGGGAAAACTCATTTCTCAGAATCTCAAAATCTTGCCTAAGGCCCTACATACTGATGGGCCAGAGAACAAACACAAGCCAGGCAACTGAATTTTTCATCCATCTATCCATCCATCAATCGCTTTTTTTTCTCTCAATAAATGCTTTGTCCTGGTTAAGGACATGGGGTATCTGAGTCTTCGCTAGTAGCAATGGAAGTCAAAGTGGATAATTATGCAAAGATTTCACACTACATCTTTCTCAGGAACAGTATCTTCTAATTCTGCTGTGATATTTTTCCCCTGCTCCTGTCCTCTTATTGTGGTTACACAGCGTGTGGACAAAGGGAGTGTTGTTGTCACCCGGCTTTTAACGCACTGCCCTTTAAATACTTTTTTTTCAATATACCTTTTTTCACCTAACTGGCAATTAAGACCAATTATCCAGCCATTATGGCCAGACGTCCCTTTTTAATTCAGCTTTTTTCAGTTTTTTTTGTTCATCTTTTTTGCCCTTCGTAGCAAACAGTGTAATTTATTGTTTGCTATTATAGCGCACCTGCAATTAATGGCCTTTGTTTTAAAATCAAAGTGCTCCATTAGTCAAGATCAAAGCTAGAAGATGAAAATGACTAATTACTGTAGGGAGGAGGTAAAAATGATGGCAGAGGCATACTCTACCATAAGAGAGTTTATAGTCTAATCCATTAGGTGGGATATATCAACTATTGTTTTAAAGATTGCCTAGACTGGATCAATTGTGAAAAAGTCCAAATATGAACACAAATTTAAAGATGCTCATTTCTTTCCTTAACAGAATACTTGAACACCTGTCCTGGGATCCCAAGCAGTGTGGCACTGTAGCAGCTACTAGGAGGTTTCAAGATCTGGATTTTCTTTTACTGTTCAAGAGAGTCAACCTAGTGTCCTCCTGTCCACCCACACCATACTGGAATCAGTGGTCAAGCACTTTAGGCCTATAGAGGTCAGTCCAGTAATCAACCTGTTTTGCTTTGAATTTATGCAACTTTTGTCCAAAGGAGGAATTCAAGGGCCTGCATGTGATTGGGAAGTCTAAAAGAAGAAGCAATCTCATTCTGGACAGTTATTAAATTTACAATTTTAAATTTGTATTTTTCTAATAAGCAAATGAAAAAATCAGTGTACTCCCCCTTCAGCCCTGCTTCCTCTTCAAACAATACTGGATGTCCAGTATCGGTTTCAATCCTGCTCCTCTTTAAATGGCAAAAATTCAAATATGGTTGCCAGAAGAAAAGAAAATGAAGGTTACATAAAACATTTACATTTAGGCATTTGGCAAATGCTCGTATCCAGAGTGACTTACAAAAGTGCTTTAAAGTTTCCATCATTAGATAGATCCTTACACTGGGTTACTAGGATACTAAAAAAAATTGAATGAGAAAACAAAGAGTAACTATTGCTTGTATATCTCTTTTTTCCAGCAAAAAGATCTGTTCATTTACTTAGGAAATTTATGCTCATGCATGTTGAATTCATAATGCAAACTTTCACTGCAGAGGATACAAAATCTAAACTAAATGCCCAGTAAACATGTATAATTGAAAATTTTTTACAACTTAATCTACGGTACCTTACTTGGCTGCTCATGGGATGTCTAGTGACATATTATTCTTATCTCAAACCCATGGACACACATGAAAAAAGTTATAAAGGATCTGTACTAATGCTCAGGTGTACTAATGAACTTCCCTCGACTGTCTCTTACATTATGTATTTATCCATGTGCAAATCTGATTGGTACAGTATACTGGAATGTATGCTGATCTAGACCAGTATTCGGGTAGAGTTTCCTAAGCATCCACTGTTGAAAGTGTCACTGCATAAGAGCATCTGCCAAATGCTGTAAATTTGAATGTTATTTGTCAAAACACGACACATAACTAGGTTTCTGTTCCATTTTGAGAGCAGTCTGTATAACTCACAGGACAGAATGGATGACAGCTCCAGGAAAAGAGATTTATATTGATTTAAACAGCAACTGTAGCTGTGGCACCCACAGAGAGAATGAAAAAAGGTAGAACAAGTAAATATCACTGTCGCTTTTCCTGAAGTCAGCGGATGACAACATGAAGATGAGCAGGATCAAACAATACTCTGCAAAGTGGAAAAGAAAGACTAAAAAAAACTAACTACTATGTGTGTGTGTGTGTGTGTGTGTGTGTGTGTGTATGTGTACTCCATGATCATTCCTGATTTTTATTTCCTTCTACATTGTAAAGTTTTGCTGAAGGTGTCCAAAAAAAAGTTGATATTGAGATGTTTCTGCTACTTCTGCTCTGTAAAGACTTCATAACGCCTCTAATCTGAGGTGCTGTTAATTGGTCATTTTTCAGGCTGATAACTCTAAATGAACTTCTCGGAGTTAACAATGGCTTTCACCTTGCCACTCTTCCATAAAGGCCAACTTTGTGCAGTGCACGACTAATAGTTGTCCTATGGACAGATTCCCCCACCTGAGCTGTAGATCTCTGCAGCTCGTCCAGAGTCACCATGGGCCTCTCGGCTGCATTTCTGATCAGCGCTCTCCTTGTTCGGCCTGTGAGTTTAGGTGGACGGCCTTGTCTTGGTAGGTTTACAGTTGTGCCATACTCCTTCCATTTCTGAATGATCGCTTGAACAGTGCTCCGTGGGATGTTCAAGGCTTTGGAAATCTTTTTGTAGCCTAAGCCTCCTTTAAATTTCTCAATAACTTTATACCTGACCTGTCTGGTGCGTTCTTTGGACTTCATGGTGTTGTTGCTCCCAATATTCTCTTAAACAACCTCTGAGGCCGTCACAGAGCAGCTGTATTTGTACTGACATTAGATTACACACAGGTGCACTCTATTTAGTCATTAGCACTCATCAGGCAATGTCTATGGGCAACTGACTGCACTCAGACCAAAGGGGGCTGAATAATTACGCACACCCCACTTTTCATTTATTTATTTTTAAAAAAATAATGTTTGGAATCATGTATGATTTTCGTTCTACTTCTCACGTGTACACCACTTTGTATTGGTCTTTCACATGGAATTCCATTGAAATTGATTTATGTTTGTGGCTGTAATGTGACAAAATGTGGAAAAGTTCAAGGGGGCCGAATAGTTTGCAGGCCACTGTATAATCGACTGTCATTGAACTGATCAACAGCCATCAAGAAATGAATGTCATTCTCACTCAGGAAGCAAAAGCCATTATGATTTTAGATCCCTGATGTCAAGTGGCTGTGTAATAATAAAGATCAATCTTCATTGGAACAAATGCTAAATGTCAAAGACAGAGAAAACCAATTTTCCCTAAAGATTTCTAAAAGCACATTGGTTTTAGACAAATTGCTCGGGGCTCTTCTCCTTTGCTGAAATGTAAGTAATAACCAGACCAGTGAATACCCTCAGGAAGAGGAAGCAGGTATTTAGTTAGCTCAGCATGTCTGTCTTTTCCTAACTCTCTCACTCCCATAAGCAACAAACCCAGAACCATAACTCTTATCCTGCTGTGCATAGCTAATCACCGGACAGAAGCTCAACATAGTACTGTTGATTATACTTGGTATCTTCTCTGTCTTCCAAAACAGACATACATTTCTGCATATAAAAATATAACTGTAGATGCGGTCATTTTATTTCACTAGTTTTGACGCGTAGCTTTGTCTTAAAGTTTCACTCACACGACAGAAGTCCGATCTCTTTGTCTCTTGTAGTTTATTTTGTCAGCATCAAAGAATCAACACTTCATACAGTCGTCTTGAGTAAATCCACTGTGATTACAGACACCAGTTGCTGCATCTTGCAAATCTCTGACTTTTACAACAACCTGTTTGCTGTATCTTGTAAATTACAGTCTTAGCTTACGAATATAACAACACTCTTGCTGTATATATCCACTTACGGGAGCTTACAGTTACAACAACCTAGTTGCTGTATCTTACATTCTTAGCTTACCGAGAGCTCTCGTTAGCTGATGGTCTAAAGCTTGTGTTTCTGTAGCCTTCCCATCTAAACTGAACTCTCTATCATATGACAGTCACACAAATGCATGTAATAGTAGAATGACATCACAGACCAACTTGCGATTGTCAAAATGGATGCATGACTTAGAAATTTAAAGCTTATGGCTTATGTAACAAACTTAATGCTTAATGCTTTACTACTGAATAGAACAAGGTAGAACAAATGAAATAACAGCAAATAAAATAAAATAAAATAAACACAACAACAAATTCATAACAAGTGCGATATGGCACTTACAATAACCTCAACTTATTACCTGAGAAAACATGTTGCGGTTAGGTTAGCTGTTTTATTTAATGATGCAGGCAAATCGAGATTCAATAGACAATGAAAAGGAATCGCTGGAATATTGGGCTAGTGAGACACTCAAGAATCTGGCGACGTGGCGGTGTCAGAGCGTGGTCTAAATAGGTATGAGCTGATTACTGATAGCATCCAGGTGTGCAGAGAGGAGGGGCGGTGTGATGCGAGAGTGGTCGGAAAACATGGAGCAGGAGTGCTCAAATGATCATGACGGGGCTGTGGCTTGGTGTGTCGTGACAGTACATTTTTTACTCTTACTTGAGTAATATTTTGGACGACTACTTTTTACTTCTACTTGAGTAATATTATTTTGAATACAGCTACTCTTACTTGGCTAATCTACCCACGTCTGATAACTATACACACCCTTATTCTGCATAATAATATATATGGCCTCCATAAAAGTGCTTAGAAATGTCCTAATAATTGAAGACTAAACAAACTTACTGTACATCAGCAGTGATTCTGGGATAATTTTACATTTTTTAAGTCCTGGAGAGTTTTTTTCTCCAGCTATCTTTCTCTTACAGTTAACAGTCTCTGTATAACCCCTGTTTCCACTGAGCAGCCTGGAACTTTGTCTCAATCATACCAAGCATTTCATTCTGTTTCTGCTCAATTTTTAGAAATCCGAGGCTTTGAGATGCTCTGCGGCAAGAGAAGAATGGCGCTCGACTCTCTGCTGTCTCAGCAGTGCAGATATCATTAAGGAGCACAATGAGATGGTAATTAACAAAAACATGCCCATCAACTCCACTTTCCTTGCATAAAGCCTATTTTAAACGATGGATCCAGTACAGTGGTCTACAGCAGAAATCCTGAGAGTGCCTGGTATTTGACAATGGAATAGAGCAAGATGAATCAATATGGGAGAGAGATGCAGGACCTGCAAAGATCTTTTGTGAAAGTAAAAAAAAGAAGACAAGTATCCTATTAGAGCTCAAAACTGAAAGTGTTCTCTACAGCAGTGTTGAGCATGTTCATAATTAAAGGCACAGCAGAGAGCATCTAAATTAATCAGTACGTACTGTAAATGTGTTTAAAGCTGAATCCATTGCACCTGTACCGTTTCTGGTAGTGAAACAGAGGCACAGTTTTTAGATAATGCAATCTGTTTATCAGAAAATCTTTATCCTGATTCTCACCTAGGGTCATAAGCCGTAGGTAGAGAAAGAGTAAGTTCACATGCAGAGCTGGCAAAAATGAGGTTCCTCCACAGGGTTCCTGGGCATATGCTTCATGATAGGATAATCAGCTTCTTAATCCAGCAGAGCCTTGTAGTAGATCCATCTGCTTCTTTGAATTGAAAGGATCAAGGTAAGGTGGTTTAGAAGTATGCCCTTTGGTTGGCCCGTGGTGGAAGTTGATTAAAAAAAAACAACAAAAAAAAAACACATGGCTCATTAAATAGAGGCTGTGAGGCAGACTTAAGATCTTCTGGAAAGATTATACTGTACTGTATGTCAAAATCTCATCATCTGAAAATTAGGCTTGAGATTTTAAGGACTGATTTCAGCTGTTGCTTTATATAGAAATCTATATATGCTATTTTATATGAAGGGAAAAGGAAGAACATTTAAATACTGTAGGAAGGTGAATAGTTTTTGTAAAGATAGCAGACCATACTGTATATACCAGCATAGTGGCTTAGTAGTTATCACTGCCGCCTTGCATCTCCAGAGTCCGGATACGATTCTCATCTCAGGGTCAGTGTGCATGGTTTCATGTTCTCCCCATGCTAGTTGTGTTTTCTCCGGGTACTCCGGTTTCCTCCTTCAGTCTAATGACATGCAGATTAGGCTAAATGGCATTCCCAAAAAATTGGAGTAAATACAGTACAACGGTAATCACAATTACCGGCATTCAGCATTTTTCCTTCTTAAAGCATTTCTGATCTTAAAATAAACTATTTTTTTCTGAAATGGCACACTCCCAAGATGACGCTTGCTAAATCCTCCCGTAATTAAACAAGAAGCCAGTGTCAGAGACCAAATGATTTATCATTTCTTTTCCTCCACAAAGCAGGAAGAGTATGCAAGCTTTTGCATCTGACTTCAGCTCTTCAAATGGTGATGGTCTAACTACTCAGTTGTACGGTGCAACATGCTGTAATAAAAGACTAGTGATGTTGTGCTTGCACAAATCTTTGGTGAGAAATGTTCCTTTCTGTAAAAATGTCTCATGGTCCATGTCAGCTTAAAGTGCATGTTTGCTGATGCTGCAAAGCATATACAGTAAGTGGAAGGACGAAAGTATAAAATGCAACATGTTGTAATGTATGAGATGTCAGGAACACCTACTGTACCAGCTTATGGTGTTTTCCACACTATTGAGAACTGGTTCAATAGTTTCCATTTTTATACTATTTTTGCATTTGTATTCTGAGTGAATAATATTGCTGACGCATTTAACACACAATGCAATTAAATACTAAAGCATTTACACTGAGCTGATTTTATTTTATTCATTCATTCATTCATCTTCTATACCGCTTAATCCTGTGTTCAGGGTCGCGGGGGCCCTGGAGCCTATCCCAGGAGACTTCGGGCACTAGGCAGGGTACACCCTGGACAGGGTGCCAATCCATCGCAGGGCACACACACATACACACACTCACACACCCAATCACACACTACGGGCAATTTAGGAACGCCAATTAGCCTAACCTGCATATCTTTGGACTGTGGGAGGAAACCGGAGTACCCGGAGGAAACCCACCAAGCACGGGGAGAACATGCAAACTCCATGCACACAGAGACTGGAATCGAGCCTGGCCGGGGAATCGAACCCAGACCCTGGAGGTGCAAGGCGACAGTGCTAACCACTACACCACCGCGCCGTCTTGATTTTATTTTATTTCCGTTAAATTTTTTCGTAGACACACTTTCTATTTTCATGCTCTTTCCTGATTTGTATTTCATTCAGAAACAATGCTGAAGGTATCCACAATATGTAATAATCTCCTTAGAACAGTTGATATTAAGATGTATTTGTTACTTATGGTCTGTAAAGCCGTCATAACACCTCTAATCTGAGGTGCTGTTTGTTAATCGGTGCGTCGTTTCTCCCTGTGTGTGTGTGTGTGTGTGTGTGTGTGTGTGCGCGCGCTAATGAAGACTAGCAGACTAATGGAAGCCGGTTTCTCTTCATTACTGCGCTCACCAACCGCATCTCTCTCTCTCTCTCTCTCTCTCTCTCTCGTTCTTTCTCTCTTTAAGTTTAATACCATCTATTAATTATCATATACAGAAGCTGGATTTACTGATACACCTTGCTAAATTTCCCACTCAAAAACCTAGATCAAAATCTAAGCCAGAGAAAAGTTATCTTAATCCCTGAGCTCATCTGGATACACTAGAGCTGCTGCTGTAATCATAAACACTGTCCTGTTCTTCATCCCAAGTCCCAAGGTTTGCTTCCTCTAAACGTTCTAAATATACACTACTATTAGTCTTTACTCTTTACACAGTTAAAATCGCATCTTATAGTAGGAATGTCTATAGCTTTATAAGAATAGCTTTATGGCTGGGTGATGAGACCAGTGTGTGTGTGTGTGTGTGTGTGTGTGTATTATATATACAGTATACACTACCGCTCAAAAGTTTGGGATCACCTCCTAACGCCTGATTTTTATTTCTTTCTACACTATAATGCAATGCTGAAGGGGTCTAAATTCTGCAATAATCTATTTTGAACACTTTTTATATATTGAGATCCCTCTGCTACTTATGCTCTGAAAAACGTTCAAAACAGCTCTAATCTGATGTGCCGTTTGTTAGCTGGTGGTTTCTGAGGCTGGTAACTCTAAACTAAGCAGAGGTTTTTTTTGCAAAAGCACTTGGCAATACAGGTCTTGCAAGAACTATTACAAAATAGCTGATGTCCATGTCTTAATATAATAATGGACTGATATGAAAAACAAACAAACAAAAAAAACATTGAATCAGAAGATTCATATAGTTATATATCTTATATATATAAAAGTTTTATATATATATATATATATATATATATATATATATATATATATAACATATATAACATATATATATATATATATATATATATATATATATATATATATATATATATATTATGATATATATAACTTTGATATATATCCAAACTTTTGACTGGTACTGCAAGCATGTATATAAAGCAAGTGGACGGTATTGCTTCAGGTCTGAAAGAGTTTTTTTTTTTTTTTTTTTTTTTTTACAGACAAAGTATTATGCCTCTCGGACTTCTCCTCTATCTACTTGCTCCAGCAGTCTGCAGTACAAAGGCAGGTGAATGCAGTCACTGTTGTTCACAAAAGACAAGGTAAGATAGCTCTTTTATTCTCGGGGTCTGGACCTGCATTGAAATGGGATTTTGTAGAAAGGGGTGGAGAGAGTGACTGGACAAGAGAGGGCGACTAAGGCTATCCACAATATTTCCATGTACTTAAAATGTCACCTTTTTAAAAAAAAAAAATCCACTCCATCACATCATGCACGGCACGAGTCCTGCTTTAACATGGAAATGGAAATGACCCGAGCTGAAGCCCTGTCTACGTAGCTGGCCTCTTTTTATATTCTTGTAACCCTTCAGCCTTCACAATAATATGATTCTATCACAACATAGCCGGGTTTCACTCCAAGGAAGGAAGATATCATTTATAATAATGAAGTAAATAATTACAGAGCCTATTTGGCGACACTTCCATACCTAATAAAATAATACATGGCCATGACCCGCGCATGGGAACAGGTGATAGAGGGATATTTATTAGTAAGTGTGGCTGCATATTCATAAGGCATGATCATAGTTTTGAGCTCCCAGATGACATTTTAAGGGCTGCAGTCATACATAATGCAGTGATACTTTATACTGCGAATGATGGAACTTAGATTAGTGCATGAAATTTCCCTAGTGTCATCATAAACTGAATCAGATGAGCTGCACCGTTTATGATAGTTACCTTTATGGTGGTAACTTTTATATTTACACATGCCCCAGTTTGGCGGCATAGCACAATCAATGTGCCTTAAGATCTCATCACACTTAATGATCTCATTTCCCTCCATTACAAAGTGGTGGCCATGACGTATTTATTCAATATCCTTGCAGATACAAAACCATGGCCATGCCATAAATCTTTAATTAGCTTCTGATGTGCATTTATAATATCTTCATTGCATAAAGTTCTTGTTCCCTTGGTTTATGAAGTCATGGCCATGGCATAATTATCTCACTTCCTCAGAATAAAAAGTCATGACTACAACATCATTCTTGTCCCCTCATATTAGGAAGTCATGGTAACATTTTAATCCTTTGCATGGCAACATCACATCCATGACCTAATTATCATTTATATTGCCTAAATATCTTGTTTTTAACAAGGGCATAATATTATCATTAAGATCCAGCACTAATTTGGCAAGGGGAAGATTCTTTCCCCCACACCACAAAGGAGATCAGATATTGAACACGAAACATGCAGCGTTTAATAATGTGCCGACACTGAAGACTTCTTCCATCAGGGACAAAAAAAAAACATGTCAACATCAAAGAGACATCAGCATCATAACATATGTACAGTTAGAATTTGTATATGAAAATGCTAATATGCTAAAATGCTTTGCTACAGTATTTTCACCTGTCTGTTATTAATAGGTGTGAATTGTCCCATGCGGCTGCTTTTCCACAATATTACACTGTAAATGTGACACTTACAGCCACTCCATTATGTTTATGAGCATAAACACACGGGTGCTCAGTATGGCGTATAGGAGAGTGTCTGAGATGGTGATAGATTGAAAGGGTACAGATGGCACACAGTGTAAAATATAACGCAGTGTTGAGGCCAAAGCGCACGGACACAAGACAAACGATGATGTATTATCACTTCTGTTGTATTGAATGAGAACACACACATACAGTACACACAAACATTACTGACAAGGAGCAATGGCTAAAAACAAACTTGAAGTTTACTATGATAAAACTGATATAATCTTATCAGTAATCAGTATACTATATCTCATATCCTGTACAGGGTCACAGGAGCCCTGAAGTCTATCCCAGGGGACCTGGGGCACTGGGCAGGAGGTACACCCTGGACAGGGTGCCAATTTGTCAGGGGACACATGAACTCAATTAACCTACTCTGCATGTCTTTGGACTGTGGGAGGAAACCAGAAAACCTAGAGAAACATACATGCTTGGTTATACACTCCACACACACAGACCCGAGATGAGAATCAAACTCTGGAGTGTACATTTTAAAGGTGTCCATATTAAAGGAAATAATGAATAAATGAGTATATCAATTAAATAAAATTGTACATTTTATTAGTACAATTACATTGGTATATAAATATTCAGTTACAGTACAGTATTATATTCCTTTGCCCCTTTAATGGGACCACATGGAAACCATCTCGGTTTTCTTGCTGTAACCCTGTTCCCTGAAAAGGCGGGAAGATGATCCCTCATCTTGTTGAGTGAGCCCTGATTCCACGCGCCTCATAGGAGAGAGCAATAGCATCTCTCACTCAGTCTAGTGGAGGCCACCCCTCGGTTTCTGCCCCAAAACATGTAAAAGCTGCTCTGATTTACGCCACTGGCTGATGCGGTGGACATAAATCAGAAGATCACATACTGGATACAGTAAGTGAAGTCTCTCCTGCTCCAAAGCTGTAAAAGGCTGAGGCAAGTTGGAAATGGAACTTTCGGAAGATAATTCAGTGAGGATGCAAAATGGCCCTGACTAGCCAGGGGCAAAGTCTGGGCAGGATGGGGAGACTGATCAGATCTCCAATACTCTTAGAGAGGTAACGGGCATTAGAAAAAACATCTTAAGGGTAAGAAAACCTGAGGTGCTGACTCTAGTGGTTCAAAACGGGTGTCAATTGGGCCTTCAAGCACGATAGCTAAAACCCACAAAAAAAGGGTATTTTCCCCAGTAACCCCATCGATAAGGACCTGGCAGGCTGAAATAGCAGTTACGTACGTCCTGAGAGTACTAGGGCACAAGCCCGAGCACAACTTCCCTTGCAGAAACTCTAGCACTGAAGCAATTCGGCAGTGAACTGGGTCTACCTGCTTAGCACAGACTTTCCTGCTCCGAAGCTGTAAAAGACAGAGGACAGAGGCTTCAAAACAATAGGGTGTATGTTGAAATGGAACTCCCTGACGTGGCAGGCTAAATAGCAGTTACGCACGTCCTTAGAGTACTAGGGCACAAGCCCGAGGACAACTTTTCTTGCAGAAACTCCAGCACTGAAACAATTCGGCAGTGGACTGGATCTGTGGACTGCTTCGTCATGCACAACTTTTCACATACATTCCTTCTGATGGCATAAGCTCTTCTAGGGGAGGGAGCCCTCTAGAATAGTCTTAATTACGCCGGCTGGAAGACCAGCTTGACTTAGACACCCGGGAGGAGAGCTATCAGGAAAATGAATAGAGACTTAACCTGGGCCATGTACGGGCCAAGGAGTCCAGACCCATGGGGGGTGGCTGGAAGAGTCAGAGAGCAGCAAAGGGGACATTTGCTGATCTTACGAGGCAAAGATGTCCACCTCTGCTAGCTGAAATCTCTCCCAGATTGACTGACTACTTCGGGGTGGGGTTTCCAATCCCTGTGTGTCAGAGCTTGACTGGACAGTGCAATTGCTCCTATTCATATACCCTGAAATGTAAATCGCCCTGAGGGAGAGGAACCTGGTGCGCTAGCTGTATAGTGGCGCGAGCACAGTCCTCCCTGGCGATAATATATGAGACTACCATAGTGTAGTCCATCCGCACTAGGACATGGTAGCCTCTCAATTGCTGGAGGAAGTGCTTTAGGGCCAGAAATAAAGCCATCATTTCGAGGCAATTGATGTTCCGCGCGAGAAGAAGGCCTCTCCAGCTCCCTTGGGCTGGTCGGTCATCTAAGACTGCACCCCGGCCCGTGATGGAAGTGTCTGTCGTTAGCATCTGTGATGACAAGGCGGACTTAGAGTGGGACCCAGAGTCAGAAACCGGGGTCTTAAGCCACATAGGAAGGGTACGGAGCACTTGGCGCGTAACCTTTATTGGGGATTGGCCACAACTAGGAATGTTCTCAAGGTGTCACCGTGGATACAGCTGCCATGAGAGCTCAGAATGGATTCGTTTACTTTTGGGTCTCAATCCTAGAACCAAAGATGAACTAGGACGACATGCTGATGTCGAAGCGCTAGCTAATGATACTGGGTCAGCCAGTCATCTATCCATGCATTTTATATATGTGCGGGTGAGGGAGCTAAACCAAATGGAAGGACCCGATACTGGTAAGCTTCGCCCCCAAAAGCGAACCTCCGGTCTTTCCCTGTGTTGTGGCAATATTTCTATATGAAAGTAAGCGTCCTTCAATCGATTTTCACAAATCAATCGCTTGGTAGGATTTGAGAGCAATCACTTTGACAGTCAACATTTTGAAACTGTATTATTTATTTTAGATAGCGGTACAGCCAGCGAAATCAAAAAATTTGGATGCAGCTCCCCGTTCCTCTGGGAACCAAGGAATACCGACTGTTGTAGCCTGACTCACTGTCTGGTAGGGGAACATGTTCCATGGCCCCATTCCCCAGCAACTTCTGTCAGGAGATGCGTACTTTCCGGTTTCTTAGAAGTGGAGACCACGCCATTTTGAAACGCTGAGGGCGATGTGAGAACTGAATCCTGTAGTTTTTCTACAATGCTTAGTACCCAAGGAGATATACTTGGCAGTAGCTTCCACGCTACCAGTTTCTCAGAAAGGGGCAAAGTTTCGGCGGCTTGGTTAAACATCGGGGATGTTAGATGTTCGGCATCCTGAAACATAGCAGGAAAAATTGAAGAACTAACACTTTATTGGAGACTGGTGTTGCCCGAAATACCAGCGGTGGCGAAGCAAGAACACCGACCTCCTAGGGGTGTCAGGGAGAACACTTAATTCTTGAAAGGAATTCTGTGTGCCTCTCCCCATTGGGGGCCACCCCCATGGTCCTGGGCACATGAACCTCAGGGCTTCTTTGTGAAAAAGACAATATGCCAGTCTGACCTTTTTGAGGCAGATAGTGAGGTGCGTTGCACCCCAGGGGTGGCAGGCTCAAAATCACATTCCTTGTGTTTCACCCCTCGCCAGAGTCAGACCCGGTCGAGACTGGGTGGCCAATAGTCCCGACTCTTGAGCACGGCGGGGAAGGAATTTCCCGAAGGCTTGTTATATATAACTTCGCCTAATGAACCTAGTGGCGACCGAGTTAACGATATCGCCAAACAGGCCGGAAAGCGAGATAGGGGCATCCAGGAGGAATGCATGATTCTTATCCTTGATGCGCCTGAGATTCAACCACAAGTGCCTCCGCGCGAAACCCATCGCAGCCATAAAATGGCCGATAGCACGAGCCGTCTGCTTTTGCTGCACGCAGAGACATGTCTGTGGCCCGGCGTAATTACAATACGCCCTATCTGAAGAGGAAAGGAGCACCAACCTGACCTGCTGCCTGAAAAGCTTTTCCTTCCAAGGAAGATGAAAGTCTACACAGCTTGAAGGAAGTATTAGCTTTTCAGGAAGGATGATGCCTCAGGAGAGAGATCTAACTGGGCGTCATCATATAACTCCATGCTTCCACATCAATTATATTTAAGAGAATACATAAGTAGATGTCAGGAAAACACGGGATAATACAGCTTACTCCATGAAAGGGTTAACTCATATGGAGAGAGCTAAGATGGGGGCAGAGAGAGAGAGAGCGTCATGAACCTCCGCCCCCCCGGCCACCCGACGGAAACTGGCGTTTAATGTTTTCCCAGTGCTTAGTATGGTTAGGATGTTTATTCCTTACCCATTGAAGAAGCGCAGAGCGCGTTTGAGAACGGAATTTCCCGATCCGATGAGAACGCGAAAGAAATGAGCTTTAAGCCCCAAAGGTGCGCCGCGGCCTGAAGCTTTTCAAGGAATGCGGGTAGAGATCGCCCTCCGATATGGATTATCACGCGGAGGGACATCTCGTTTAAAACTCAGAATATCCCCATATGTTCTGCGTACAGATTCATATGATAACTGAGGACTGTTGCAAATAGAAACCATGATCATAGTTTGGATTGTATTTGATATAACCTGTTTCACTATGATGGCTTATGGCTGCAGTTGTACAAATAAAGTAATGACTGAAATTGCTACAACCAGTTACATCAACAAAGTGGACTTCAAATAACTAATACACACTTCCTGTTAAAGAATTGCACTTTCGACCTCAGAGCACACAGCTCCAGAAAGGATTTATTTATGATCATACTATCTGGTTCACTTTTAAATCTGGTTTCTTCCTCATTTCATCTCAGGAAGTTCTACAGTACCTTGCCACCACATTGTCTGGGTTGCTCACTATGGACAAACTTATGTATTTAACAATTTTTTTTGTAAAGCTGCTTTCTGACAATTTCCATTGTGCTATACATACAAAATTAAATTGAATTGAACACGCTGTTGTTTGAAACTGGTGGACAACTGCAACGTTATCATTTCTCCAGAAACATATAGAATTATATGATGATAATTCAATTAAATTCAATTTTATTTGTATAGCACTTTTAACCTTGAGAAACCTTGAGAGGAACCAGACTCAACAGGGAACCCATCCTCATTTGGGTGAAACAGGAAGCATGAAATGATCTGCATTCATACTGTGTGTTAGGTGACGGCAGTTCAGCTATAAACGTTGATGTTAATTGATGTTAATATGGAGTCCAGGTAGTTATTGGAGACTCAGGTAGACTTGTATCAGGTAGACTTGTAACACTTTGCAGAATTTTTTTTATGTATCTATTCATTTATTATTATTATTATTATTATTATTATTATTATTATTAGTGGTACTTGCTAAGTGAATCACTACTATTATTATCTCACAGGCTTATTATTCTTATTTTTTCATCTTCATCTTCTTCTCCTTCTTCCATACAAAAGATTGCTACGTAACTAGTCCCATACTGTTCGTCATAGACCCATGAAAAAGGTGTAAAATTGTGTGGCTTATTCAGGAATGGGGTGCTTGACATGACTTTTCTAAGGGGCGGGCAGTAAATTGCAGGGACAATTTTACCAGGCCAAAAATCACATATACTTAATTGAGAACAATTTTGATTAATTCTAGCACAAAGCAAGAATGTTGTAGAAATATCAAATTTAACACATTTGACGAGGCTTGCAAGCTGTGTCAGACCATACCATACACCATAGAGGGTATAATGGTACCTCTGGGGCACGAAAGGTGACCAAATTTGCTCCATTGACATATAATGGTTAAGGTACTCCCTACTGAAATTGGTGAAAGAGGCGTCGAACCGTGTCTTATTCAGGAATGCTATTCAGGGTGCTATGACTTTTATAAGGGGTGAGGGGTAAATTGCTAATGATATTGATAGCAACATGCTAATATAGTTATCATAATGATAGCAACATGCTATCATGTTAGCATCATGCTAGCAACATGCTAACATGGGGATCGGCTTATTTTACTCAGGCAACCAATCAGTCTCTCAGGATAATTTTGAAGCTGTTGTGCGAACCGAGTTTTGCCAAAGAAAATTATGGGTACAAAAACATTTATAATAGTTATAACATTAAATTATGATTTTTATTTATAAAGGCAAATACGTGTATAATCTCCCTTCATTTATCCTTGTAAATTATAGTTTTTTTTTCTTTTGTTGTTGAAAATAAAGCATTACCAGAAATTAATTTAATAATCACCAGAAAACACAGTGTCTAAAATAGGCTTTATTGTTAGTCAAAACTGCTAATGCTGCTAAACAATTGCTTTAAATATTGATTAACAAGAATCTCTTAAAAAATCTTGATGCATTTAATTTGAGTGAATGTCAGAGAAATGGGAAGTGTTCCCAGTCTCCCGAGTGGTTTAACAGTTCACTTGCCAAAGTTGAGGTGTTTCAATTTGCTAACATTTGCTTCTAGCCGCTAGGCAGACTAAAGAATGCAAACTCATGTCTCCTGGCACACTACGCCTGGCCCTGTTGGGGACCTATTAGCATGCTAATCATCATCAGTGGAGGAAAACATGCACTCATGCAAAGACAACTTTGCATTCCATTAGGAAAGTGCTTGTGAGGAAATTTTATTCAAGCTTAACTATAGTGTAGTTGCCAAAGCCACAAAAGGGCAATATGACTTTACTGAGCAATCAATGGAGCAAGAAGTCCAGCTGCTGTATATTCTGATGAATAATCTTATGGTCATTTATAGTACAGGGGAGGAATCTATGAACTAACAAAAAAAATATTACAACATTTTAAGTCAGGAAATTATGTCATTCCCTACAGGTATTTGGGTGCTTGTGAATGAGCAAGTGGGAATGAACCCCAGCAGCAGTTTGTGGGGGATTCATGAATAAAAAATGGAAGGCTTTGCTATGTGAATAATTTTACTCAGGGAGAATTAAGATTACATTACATTTACAGCATTTGCACCCTTTTTCAGAATAGAGTGACTTACATTTTATCATATTTATACAGCTGAGGGTTGGAGACCTTTCTTAAGGGCCCAACAAGCGTATATTTGCAGTGCTGGGATTTGAACTCACTCACCATCTTTTGGCCAGTAGCGCAATATGTTAACTACTGAGCTAGCAATTTATTAATCCTTGAAAAATCTAAGGCAAGGAACAAAATTGGTATACAGTATGATTTTGTCACTTACTGTAATACCACAATGCTGCTGAAAAAGTTAATTAATTTACAATTAATGGAAATCCACTCTATCGTGACCACTTACACATTGATTTATACTAATGAGGTGCAGCGCGGTGTGTTAATTCCAGGGCTGTGCCCTGCGAAGAAAATATTTGATGGCCGATTATATCATAACGTCACATTTTGAAGTCTTCTTCAAATGCGGCTGACAAATGCAGCCTTCTTCTTCCTGACATCAAAGAATGCAATAGTATATATGTATATCATGGCCCAACCTATCCCAAGATTCTTTGCAAGTCAGAGAAAAGACTGGAAGAGATGGTGGCAGACACAGGATATGAGGATTAAAAATGTATTTAATTATTTCATTAATATATTGTTTATATCGCTTATCCTATGTACAGGGCCCATGAACCTATCTTTGGTGAATTGGGAGATGAGGTGGGCCTCAACCCGGACAGGGCGCCAATCCACCACAGGGCACATTTAAACACACACAAACACACAAAACAGGCAATTTTGGGAAGGACAATAGGCCTAATCTTTGCACTGTGGAAGGAAAACAGAATTACCCTGAGGAAACCCAGTAAGCTCAGGGAGAACAGTGTGGCTCAGTGGGCTAAGGCACAGAGTTAGTGATTGGAAGGATGGCGGTTCGATCCCCAACTCCACCAAGTTGCTACTGTTGGGCCCTTGAGCAAAGCGAAGAAAGAATTTCACTGTGCTATAATGTATATATGACAAATAAAGGTTTAGCTTAGAAAAAAAACTTTTAACTTTTAAACCAATATTTTATATTTTTAGATAAGTATATATTTGTAGATATTTTATATTTTTAAATATATAAATAACAATAAAAAAATAAGTATTTTTAAAAATAATAATTATATAAAAAAAACAAGTGGATCAAAAGTTTGGGGTCACTTGCAAATTTCTTTGTTTTTGTTTAGTGATTTATTTTCTACATTCTACAACAATACTGAGGATTTCAAAACTATACACATATGGAATTAGGTAATTACGTAACAACAAGAAAAACAGCAGTTAGTTGTTATTTTAAGACACAGAGGTCGGCCTTTCTGTAATAGTTCTTGCAAGAACAGTATTGTGTCAAGTGCATTTGCAAAATCCGTCCAGCACCATAATGAAACTGTCTCTCATGAAGGCCGTCCCAGGAGGACGAGACCAAAACCTACCTCTGCTGCAGACGAGAAGTTCATTTAGAGTTATCAGCCTGAAAAATGACCAATTAACAGCAGCTCAGATTAGAGGCGTTATGAAGTCTTTACAGAGCAGAAGTAGCAGAAACATCTCAATATCAACTGTTCAAAGGAGATTCATGCAGTTTTTGGACGCCTTCAGCAAAACTTTACAATGTAGAAAGAAATAAACATCAGGAACCATCATGGAGAATGAAGGTCCACTAAAAAAAGATTTCTTAATGTGTTATTTAACAAAGAAAGACATCTAAACATTGATGCTTCTAGAACATTAAAAAAATTCTTTAAGAAGATATGCACAAAACAATTGCAAAATGAATCTCCTGTGATTATGTAACTTTGTTACTGACAGCTGCTCATGTTTTATGGTTTCTGGTCTCAATGTGCATTTAATTAATTTATTTATGTATAAATTAATTTATACATTTATTTATATATGCTTGTTCATGACGGGGTTAGGCTGGCAAGGTAACAGTGGTTTATAGTGTCTGTAACACATGCAACTACATTAACTTGGCTTGCATTAAATTTAACTATAAATGTAAAAGAAATGTACAGTATTGCATGTCTCGGTAATTACCAAATAAACAATAATAATAAAAATAATGATGTATTTATTATTATTCTGTATAAGTCAAATGAAACATGGTGTGATGTGCAGTTATAGAAAAAAATACTAATATTCAGGTGGTAACAGTACTGTACATCCTCTTCATTCGCACCAACAAGACTCTTTTTTGGCACTGATATTTAAATTCTTACTCTGAATCCACCCATGCCTCTAACAATTTTTTTTCTCTCTTTTTTTGCTGTAAAAATAACAAAATAGACACATTATGTATTACTGCAACCAGCAGAGCCAGTTTTTCTCCATAATGACATTGTTTTTTATGTTTGCTGAGATGATACGCAGAGCAGTGAAACTGTCATAATGGGTTCACTCTAAAGTCAGGATTAAATAGAAGAAGAAATTCAGATAGATCCAAATAAATAAATAAGAGCAAGCAGATATAGGATGAGGAGAATATTCTGCATGATTGAATGCTATTTCTTAATTTAGGGGCCTCATTTTGATCATACTCTAATATATGTTTTCCCATTTTAGATTCCTTTGAATCTCTGCTCTTTCTGCATGAACTGTGGGAATACTGAAAGAAAAAGTGGCAGACGACTAACATACTGTAGAGAAGATAATGAAGTGCAGGACATTTGAGCAACTTGTGGATGAAGAATGCTATTAACACAATCCGGTCTCAGGACACCACAATAGGAATGGATTTGCTAATGGAGACCTCTGTCTTTCTCTTCTTATTTCTTTTCAGTGATGTGAGACTCAGTCTTTACAAAAATCAAGGTGAAAGTGAAGTTGAAGGTCTGATTCAATGTACAGATTTATCAGGTGATAAAAATTACCTTATTTATACACATAAGTCTAACACATTCACAGTCACAGGGAGAAACAACCTTCATAAATCAGTTTGCCAAAAGCTGTGGAACTGGTGCTATTTTGACCATGTGAATTAGCATGAATCTGATTTCATCACAGCAAGTTGGAACAAAGAGCAAATGTGAAATTCTGCATGAAACTGAGCAAATCAGCCACAGAGATGTTTGATATGATTCAGCAAGGTTATAATGATATGTTTTGAGTGGCTTGCACACTTCAAGAGTGGAAGAACATCACTAAAAGAAGACGAGAGATCAGGAAGACCTTCAACAAGATCAACCCCCAAAAATGTCAAAGCTACTTGTCAACTTGTGCAATCCACGCATTGCTGCCATTGTCGTACGTCATACAGAATAGTCCAGGCAATCCTCATGTGTGATTTGAACATGCGCCGTGTTACTGCCAACTCCATCAGTGTGCAGTGGATGACTTGTTCTTCATGTCAAGGATCATTACCTGTGATGAAACTTGGGTCTATGCGTACAACCCTGAGATGAAGCAACAGTCTTCACAGTGAAAGAGCCCATCATCTCGACAAACAAAAAAGGTATGGCTGAATTATATCAAACAAAAAAGGTATGACCGTCAATAGAGAATTCTGCTGCCAAGTTTTAAGGTATCTGATGGACGATGTACAGCAAAAGCAGCCAGGTCTGTGGCATGAGAATCCATTCACTTTTTGATACCCCTCATATAAGCACATTTACTTTACCTGCTTATTCATGCAAATTTTCCAATCTGTCAGTCATCGAACAGAAAATAAACGATGAAATATTTGTAGCTTCGATTCTCTTGCCAGTTGGCTCTGTCACACTTGCTGACTGGGAGAAAAGGTTTTAAAGTCCTCTGCCATTTCATAAGTACACACGTGTCACATCATCAAAAGAGAATGAGGAAATTAATAGGAAGTATTGCCATATAAGGGATGGGAAGGAACAAAGAAAGAGAAGCCTGGCAAAGCTTCCACAATCAAAGGAACATGTCAGGAAACTAACAGCTGGTATGAATATTTCAGAAACTGGGATTTTCACATTCAAGTCTCCAGAGTTTACACATAATGTTACGAGAAACCTCCAGTGAGCATTCTACAAACAGTAATGCCTAGCCGATACGAGAAGAATGGCCAGACAGGTTCGAGCTGACAGGAAAGCTACAGAAACTCAAATAACCACAATTTACAGTACTCCAATGGTGGGCAAAAACATCTCAAACAATATGTCTTGCGGCAGAAGACCACATTAGGTTGCAGTCTTGTCAGCCAAGAACAGAAAACTAGGAAACTAGACAGCTGAAGAACAACACTGGAAAAAGCATTTTTCTTCGTGATATAGTTTTGACCATTTTCAATTGTTCAACCAAAAATAAACAAGTATTAAATAAATAAATAAATAAATAAACAAAAAAATAAATGCGTAAACCCTAACTGATCACAACACACCCTGAGCACTGTTCTGCTTTTAGAAGGCATTCATTGTAACCTTTTTAGCCATTAATTCTTTGCTAAAGGCAGAGATGGAAATGGAATAAACTCCTCCAGGTAGTCGATGTGCTGAACTGTCTGTCATCCTTTTGATCCCACTCTCTGCTAGTGTTCCACAATGCTCCTCTGTAAAAAAATTACACAAAGTGGAGCATGAGTTCCCAGAAGCAAATCTCTTCCTAAGAGAAATGATACTATGGCATTTTCTTTCTTCTATTGCCTTCATACTAGTGTTTTTGTAGTGTTTTAATACTTATTAAAACCAACTTGCAAAAGGACATCTATATAAATAAAAGGTTTTGTTTGTACAATGGTTAGGACTCGTTCTTTCAATGATGTCTATACATTTCCTACATTTGAGGACCCAAAACCATTCTCAAAAAGTTTTCTATGTATGTATATTTGTACAGTATGGCTGACCAAGCCAGTCTGAACAGAAATTAAAGCAAACATGGGTAGTATTTGCCTGAAGGTATACTTGCACCATAAATGAAATCAAAATGTAGAAGAGATGAGTAGAAGGGATGATATGAGCAGTCATGTGCCAGATTACATCATAGAAGCAGGCACTTTTTGGATGAATATAGCACTTTTTCCCTCAAGATGGGCGTGGCTCTACATGTTACTCAACAGTGCCAAACAGACACAATAGTTTACCTTGTATATAAAGAGAATGCGAAACACATCATTGGGGACAGAACCAGTCAACCATCATTGGGGACAGAGCCAAACAAACACAATACTTTAACTTTTATATACAGTACAGAGTATGCAATACAGGTCATCGGGGAATTATAACAAACAGAAACACCTGTAAGGCACCCAAATCCTCATGAAACAAAATGGATTACTCCAAAAAAAGGCAAATACTGTACACTACAGTATGAAAACTGAACGTTCAAAGATTTACATTTAGGCATTTGGCAGACGCTCTTATCCAGAGCGACTTACATTTTTATCTGAGCAGTTGAGGGTTAAGGGCCTTGCTCAAGGGCCCAACAGTGGCAACTTGATGGTTGTGGGGTTTGAACCTGGGATCTCCTGAACTGTAGTCCAATGCCTTAACCACTGAGCTACCCCTGGCCCCAGATGTTCTCCACCACAGCCCACACAGAGTTCTCCACCACAGCCCAGGAGCAAAGGGGTGACTTACCCTACAGCCAGTGTGTCAACTGTCATTGCAAACCAGAAAGGCATTGAAATCCTTTAAATTACCCATTAGCCAACGTGTGTTACATGTCTGTAGCCACATTTACATATTGTAGTTTGTTCCTGATTATGTTCTTCTTTTATTCTGAATGTTTAGGGCGAAAACTGAAGTTCTGGTATTTGGTAGTGGATCCTGTATTGACCATTTTACAGAGACGCGTTCCCTTAAATCATTTGTAAAACCAATTGCTAGAAACCAGGGGGCTTACTGGATAATGATTGTAAACTGGATAAACACATTTAGTCTGTAATTAATGGTACCCTTTTTTTCAGCTTAGGAAATTGTCCAAGGTCAAAAAAAGGAAACCTGGAAAACTGGAGAAGGCCATACATGCTTTTATGTCATGATGTCTGGACTATTGTAATGCCCTCTAGGTTGATGTTGGCCATGCTTTTTTTTTGCCTGCTTTCAGTTGGCCCAAAATCCTGCTGGGCGTTTTAGTTATTTTTTTAAGGCGGGAATTTACTGCCATCCCTAACTCCTGTACTGGCATCCCTACACTGGCTTCCTGTGCCATGGTCTCTCAGGTCTGGTGATTAGCTTTTATTTACAGTTTCCAAATTTAGGTTGAATAGTCAGGTTGTTTGTGCCTTATACAAATAAATAAAATTTAATTGAACTATTTTCGAATTCGAATTACACCTTTTTATACTCATTGGCATTTAATACATCAATATCAATAATATGATACGAATGCTGATACTTACCTAGAGAGCTACCACATCTAGATAAGTATTTATCTTTACCAATACTTATGGCTCACTGTTAAAATATTTTTTATATTTCCAGATGCATCTTTACAAATGTTATAATCATTATTATTTTTAATGGACTGGGGCAGTGGTGGCTTAGGCTGTTGAGCTGCTCTGTTGCTGATCGGAGATTCGGGGGTTCAAGCCCTGCCACTATAGTTTGCCTTTGTTGGGTCCTTAGGCAATGCCAATAACTCTATCCTTATACAAAATCTTTCTGCCATTGCCAGATGAGAAAGAGGAAGGGTTGAGATTGACGGACCTTAATAAAAAATATATGGATTAGTCCAATGATTAGATTCTTGCCCTCTCACACTTTCCTTATAGGCTCTTTTCTTTTTAATTTTGTCTTCTAAGACACTGCTGACCTCAGATTTTTCAAGCTAGAAAGGTTAGAAGGTGCATGGCTTATTGTAATTCATATGATGGCAACTAAATAAATACTGCATATCTCAGCTCTCCAGACTTTCTAATCACATTCCGGTATCAAGTGAATCCTTATTAATTGTCTCACTCTATCTAGTCCAGAGTTTTATTCAAAATAAAATCAATAATCGCATCTGTGTCATGAATTCGTGCTGCTGCTGGAGTGAAACAGCATGCAGCTTGTCAGAATCAATTTACAACATTGTACACAATTGTGATTGGTTCTGATTGAAACTGAGATTGGGACAGCTGGGGGATCGATCCATCAGCTACGTATATCTCATGATCAGGATGGACTTGTTTAATATTGCAGCTGAACTTCTGCGCATTCTACCTTAAATACTCTGTTTTGCTTTGTACACTTTAAAATAATGACAGCTCCGACTTCTTTCCTCCTCATTAGATCAAGTTGTAGAGGTTGCTGTGTCAGAACTGAAAAAGGAAATTCAGAGTTCTTCTCATGAATAATGCCACCTTGGCTTGGAAGCCATGTCTAGAGCTGTTGGTGTGTCATCAATATCTGTGAGCTGTAATGAGTGGTTGGAGCTGGAGGACACACAGCTTGTTTGCTGAAACAGTTGGAATTGGAGACTACTGTCATACCAAGTGGCAGATGGGCTGGTAGAGATGGGCTAAATCCAAATAAATATGGTATCTGGTTTCCATTGCCTTTTATTACTTGAGCAGTTTTGGTGCTTTTATTTTTTTAAGATTCTATACAGTAAATTGCACTGGCCCTCACTCAGGTTAAAATAGCATGAAGGACTTATATAAAGGGGCATCCATTTGTCTTTGAAATGCTAAATTGATGGGCTGATCAGTTGATCATTTCCCTTAGCCATCTAGATGGCCCCAAGGTGGCTCACCAGTGTGTCAGAGATATAATTTGTGATTACAACCAGCCCAAAGCACTTGCATTATGAAGCATGCCAACTGGTCTACAGAGCATGCCATATCATCTGCCACTTATCAGCAAAATAATGATTCAGCATACAGGGATAAGGTGGAGAAGCAATCTAATTCTCTTTTATATAAGAATAGGTCCAAAGTTTGAAGAACCTCAATTGTATCCTAACACCAAGTAACATCTTACATTTCTGCTGAGCATGAGGAGAAAAAAAAAACCTGTGTCCTTCCATCCTCAAAACTCCAAGCACACTTGTTTACAGAGCAGCTAATCGAAAGGAAAAAAAAACCCAAAGGATGCATGGATAACTCCACACAGACACTAATCTGAGCTTATGGTTAACCCAGGGACTCTGGAGTGTAAGGCAGCAAGACTACAATATGCTGGTTACTATGCACTTTCTTGTGCGTTTATTGTTCTATGTACAGGATCCAACACCTGTTGTTTAGGTTGCTTACTGTATGTTGAATTATGTTCAACATCAGCATGTCATAAAGTGTAGGCTACTGGTGTTTTTAATCATAATCAACATGAATGATGGTACGGCTGAAATACAAGATACAGTACAAGGAATGGTTCACAGTTCGATCGCTTGTTAATAGAACATTTAAAATGCCTTTGTTTTCTTAACTGCACATGACACAAATGCCTGAACTGTGATGGACACCTCATGTGTACTCATCACTCGGGTCAAGATGTGTGAATGCACTGTCTTCACACATTGTCCCTCAACATGCTTCAGATCCTGTCGAGCTTTTGAAGAGTCCCAGTGTTTGTGTGCTTTGAAAGGCCCGGCTTTGACACACAAGCCTGCCTCTCTGAAGCTGAAGAGACAACAAAGTCTCTGAAGTGTAACAGATCTGAGGCTCAGGATCTGAGATTATGTGAAATGTGGGACACAAACATGTGGAGATCAGAACATCTGTCAGACGTCCTTTTTTATGTAGCTTATATCTGTTTGGATATGATGTTGTTTATCCCATTCTAAGTTCTAATGAAATCAGAAAAATATGTGAACAATCGGCAAATTCTTTTTTAACTGTTTGCTTTGTATTTGGATTCAGTTTCATTAGAAAACACTTTCAAAGCTTGGTTTAAATAAAGAAAAGTAGCAAAAATGATAAAACAGAATACGTGAACATGGTTCACCTGTCTTTTTCCTGTGTTCTTTTTCACAGAAATACTGTATGCACCAACAGTTCATCTTAGGTCCAAGGACTTTTAGATGGACTGAGGAAATTTATCAAGTGATTTTCTCTTGGTCTTCCAATGAAACGGTGATTCAATTGATGGATGTTTTAATTTAGTTTATCCTTAAATTACAGCACCCCTGGTAGTGGAATATCGCCATTCTTTATGCAGATCTGTAGATTACCTTCTTAAATGAAACTACCCACACTGGATAAAGCTTTGCTGAAATGCAGACTCACTTCTTGCTTAGTGTTGTAATGATTTATGATCAGTATAACCAAATGTGTGTTTTCCACGTGATTTCCATTACAATTTTGAGATGACCTAAAATGGAAAAACGTCCAAGGGTTAAATGCTAATTCAATGCTATGTAAGGTTATCACAAGTTTCAGAGGTTCCTCAAAGTGCTCCAGCTGAAACTCTCCTTATTACAGTATGTATGCTTTATTGCTCAAGCTCCATTTATTTCACTCCTCCTCCAAATGTGTTAATTTACAGTAGGGTCCATGCAAACTGATCAGCCATAATGTTAACACATAACTTTGATTATCAACTATATAGCAGTAAACTAGTAACAGGATTTTGGGCGCATGAGGGTCACCCGTGCCTGCAAGGACAAAAGGCCAAAAGTCTGGTCTGATCCCAAATTCCAATGCAAAATAGTGAATGAAAATCTTCATTGCTGGCCATGACAGAAAAGCATCAGAACAGACAATGCCACACAGCCTATCACACACAGGGTTTAGAAATCAAGGAGGTCAAGGCCACCAACCCAGCCTCCAAAGTCTCTAGATCTATACTCAAATAAGCACCCACGTGATGCACTGGACAAAAAAAGTCTGATCCATAGATGCTCCACCCCACACAACCCACAGTACCCAAAGGAACTGCTGCCAACATCCTGGTGTCAGACACCACGGCATGCCCCCAGATGTTTTGTGGAGTCATGCCTGAGGGGCCAGGGCTGCCCCAGTGGCACAATAATGTTTTACATTGTAATGTTAAGGCTGATTGGTATAAATCAGCTACAGCTGGGCTACACTGCTCCAGAGAACAGCAGAGCCTCTCTTCTATGAGATTACAATAGAGGAAAAATCTAATTGGCTTGTTTAAGTCCTGGCCAATACAAAAGAATGTAATGTTTTTCCTCACATATTTTTCTTTGTACACACACACTGGAGACCTGTCGGCATGTCTAAGAATGACTAAAGGGGCAATTTTGCATAATAGGTTCCTTTTAATACAGGATTCAAAGACTTCTATGGGCTGCCATAGACTGCCAGGCAGGTATAATAAAGATAATTAGAAGAAAATATGCAGCCACTATAGGACTCCTCCGTTTCTGATGAGATCAGATCAAAACTTGAAACTGAACTGAGAATAAAAAAGAGATGGGCAATTACTGTGACATGGAAATGTATTATTGGCACATGCTCATTTCCCACTAGCTTCATTCAGTTGTGTGCAGCTGCCTCCATCCGAGACTCTAAATCTCAGCTCGAACATGATTGACACTTATAATCTGCCTGGCATCACTCACTTTATACTCATCAAGGCAGAATCCCCATGGAAGATGGTGTCATTTTGCATGCCCCTGCTTGCTCTCTCTCTCTCTCTCTCTCTCTCTCTCTCTCTTTTCCTCTTTTCCCTCTAATTAGCTCATGACAAGAAGCTCATACAGTATGAGCCAATAATAAGCAAACTGTCAAGTATTTTTGCATGTCTATACTAATGAACTGGCCATTCTGTAATAAACATGTAAGGTAAAATACATTAATACATTCCAAGTCATTATTTAGTATGTATTAATCCTTTAGGTTACATCATCAAAGCATTTAGTGTCTATTTTGTAGCTTAATTCTTTGTTTGTTTGTTTTTATTAATGTAGGCGACTGCATCGTAACAGTTACCTGTCAGATCCAACCCTTCTCTAAGAAACTGAGGGCTTCTGAAAATGTTGTTTCAAATGTGCATCACATATTCATTCATTCATTCATTTTCTATACCGCTTAATCCTGTGTTCAGGGTCGCGGGGGACCTGGAGCCTATCCCAGGAGACTTCGGGCACTAGGCGGGGTACACCCTGGACAGGGTGCCAATCCATCGCAGGGCACACACACATACACACACTCACACACCCAATCACACACTACGGGCAATTTAGGAACGCCAATTAGCCTAACCTGCATATCTTTGGACTGTGGGAGGAAACCGGAGTACCCGGAGGAAACCTGGCCGGGGAATCGAACACAGACCCTGGAGGTGCAAGGCGACAGTGCTAACCACTACACCACCGCGCCGCCCCTGCATCACATATGTCATATACAAATATGAGGCAAAAGTGACAATTTGAAATAATGCATACAGTACAAGGAAAAGCGGAACACACGGTTTACTAGTTTATGTTTGTTGCTGTTTTGAAGCTTGCCAAGTCTTTGCAAGGTCATGAAGATAATCTAAATGCCTCCAGACTGATAAGGTATTTCCTGCAGTACCTGGAGAGATGTTTAAACAGATATGTCCTATTGAATGAAAACTGACTTAATGTAATGTCGACTCATGCTATCCGTTTTTGACTCCTGGGTAAAACCTGGGCAATACACTTACACCCCCCCCCTCTCTCTCTCTCTCTCTCTCTCTCTCTCTCTGTCGCTGTGCACTGTCCCTGCAGATGACAGAAGAAACATTTTGCCCTGGATGAATAAGTGATGAGAAGGAAAGTGCTGTGGCGAGCTTGTTTTAAACAAATGAGCTTTAGCGCACTTGTTTTCCCATAAAACACACTTTTTTTTTTTATTGAATCATTTACCCTAAAGCAGTGCATTAAAATTCCAAATAAAGCAGCGGCAGTTTGGTGTAAGACCGTATGAAGGAGATAGAGTTGATCTTTTTATATAAATATGGCTGCAGTAACTCTGATCTATAAGCTAATGTACTGTTTCTAGTTTCAGCATCCGACTTTTTTTTTTTTTTTTTTTTTTCAAATTGGTCTCGCTTTCTCCCTCAAGAAAATGAATAGACGTGCACAAAATAAAGGATAGATGTACTGATTTCTTGAACTGGTATAACATTGAGTTCACCTTAGTAATGTTTAAAATGTAACCTCAAATACACACCGGAGGTGTTGCTTTAAGACCCCAGGCGATCTATACCACCTACCTTCTCCCATCTCCATCCTGTTGGCAGGTGAAAGAGCAACACTTCTACTGAAAACTGTTTTGACAGCTTCAGCATTCATTTATCATTTATGGCCTTATACAAGGGGTGTTCAAGACAAACTGGGATTTTTGTTCGTGCAGAATAACAGAACAAAGTTATAAAAGGAAAGACTCCCTTTATTTCTCTATGTAATCCCCTGATACACTAATGCACTTATCTCAGCATTTTACTTGCTTGGATCCCCTCAAGGTAGAAAGTTTGCCCTGTTTGCTAGAGCCATGACCGGACGGCCTGATTCATGTCAGAAACGCTGGCTCACCAGGAACAGGTGTTGCTGAATTATTGTGTGTAGTGTTCCCACAGACAAATGCATCTTTTCCGCAAGTTATCTGTCGATTTTCTCAAGAAACAGGCATTGAATGTTCATGGGAAAAACTGCAGTGGGCACAGATTCACAATGTTTGCACCACTTGAAATGTTTTAATGCAGCTAAGAGTCTCATCATTGTACTATGCTTAACGTCACCTGTAAATGTCAGTCGACTATAAGCATTCATTCACAAGAAATGTCATCACAAGTACCAGTTTCACTTGAACGCCCCCTTGTTTAGATGTAGAGGTGTTTAAATGCTTAAATAATTATTGTAACACTATTATTGCAAGAGGCACCAAAATTAATCAGATTGTCAAGAGAAAACAAGGAAGAAAAATATACATTATCTATGTTGTACAGTAATAACATGTCAGTGACTTTTGAAATATCATGTGATGTAAACATTCATTTATTTTCTATACCGCTTAATCCTGTGTTCAGGGTCGCGGGGGACCTGGAGCCTATCCCAGGAGACTTCGGGCACTAGGCGGGGTCCACCCTGGACAGGGTGCCAATCCATCGCAGGGCACACACACATACACACACTCACACACTACGGGCAATTTAGGAACGCCAATTATCCTAACCTGCATACGTATCTTTGGACTGTGGGAGGAAACCGGAGTACCCGGAGGAAACCCACCAAGCACGGGGAGAACATGCAAACTCCATGCACACAGAGACGGGAATCGAGCCTGGCTGGGGAATCGAACCAAGACCCTGGAGGTGCAAGGCGACAGTGCTAACCACTACACCACCGTGCCGCTGATGTAAACATGATGGAGAAAAAGTTTTAATTAAACATCTAGATATTATCAGTCCCCAAAAAGTCCAATAGTAAACAATGAAAGAAACCTCAGTAATGATTTGCGTTTTAGGGTTTTTACAAATTTTGTAGGTGTGTTTCATTTTTTTTTCTCCCATCTTAATGTTTTGACCTAGAAATTAAATCTGCATTACAAATCTATCTAAATATTATAATCCACTTTGCTTGAGTGCTTATTGTCTTCAATTCTTAAAGTGTCTTATACACAAGTGCATTCTTGGCAATGCTGGTGATTTTAAATGCTTTGGCATTTAGGAATTTAATCCACTACTATACCATTTACTCCCTCTCTACTTTTGCTTACTCTAAAGTCCAGTGGCATTCAAGAAATGGGCCATGCTTGGTTTTTTTTTTGTTTGTTTGTTTTTGGGTTGTTTTTGTACATCCTCTTTTTTGTGTCATTTGATGAATGAGTGCAATTACCTCCCAAGGTTCCTGAGCTGAAGCATTGCAAGAAACAGTCTTCACAAACATTTGTGGGTGCTTTAGTAAATGTGCACTTTTTGTTTGCTGGAGAAATCAAATAACAGACCACAAGAACTCTTTACTGTCGCCTTGCACCTGCAGGGTCCAGGGTTCGATTCCCCGGCCAGGCTCGATTCCCGTCTCTGTGTGCATGGAGTTTGCATGTTCTCCCCGTGCTTGGTGGGTTTCCTCCGGGTACTCCGGTTTCCTTCCACAGTCAAAAGATATGCAGGTTAGGCTAATTGGCGTTCCTAAATTGCCCGTAGTGTGTGATTGGGTGTGTGCCCTGCGATGGATTGGCACCCTGTCCAGGGTGGACCCCGCCTAGTGCCCGAAGTCTCCTGGGATAGGCTCCAGGTCCCCCGCGACCCTGAACACAGGATTAAGCGGTATAGAAAATGAATGAATGAATGAAGAACTCTTTACATTGAAATACAGATGGACACATTACATTGTGGACACCTGACTATCATTTCCATATCAGGTTCTGCACCCAAACCACAAAGTTGGAAACCGGTGTAAACAATGATTTGAAGGTATCTGTACTCTGTAGCATTACAAAAAGAAGCCCTAACCTGTTCCAGCATGGTGTTCCTCCTGTGAAATTCACGAAGCGAGCTCCATGGGGACATACTGTGTTATGTCTGGAGTGGAAGAACATGAGTGTTCTGCACAGAGCCGTGACTGAACTCATCCCCTCGGAATCATCACCTTTGGGAGACCTGGAGGCTCCACAAAATCCCAACATCAGTGGCTGGATGAAGACAAATTCCCACAGCAATGCTTTAAAATCTAAAGATTAGAGTGCATTATAAAAGTAAAGAGGGAATAAACCTGGAACAGGATGTTCAGTAAGCAAATAGGTCAGGGGTGTATATAAGTTTTTGGTGTAACCTGTATTATTTTATTTATTTTTTATCATTTCTAATGGAAACGATATTTTCTGCTTAGAGGAACTGATAGTAATTTCCAAAATCAGTTCCCTTTCAAATCTCATCATTTACTCATCTTTACTTCCTTCTGTTTGTGACACTGGTTTGTGATCTTTTCTTTGGGTAGGTTTTTCCTCCTAGGACTGTTGTTTGAGCTAGAATTGTTAGTTTGTTGATCATAAAGTCTGTTCTTTTCTTGTTTGCAGAGTTTTCAGATATGTGGTTTGGAGTGGTGTAAAAATGCTCATGCTCATAAATCCAATGTTGTTGTTGTTGTTGTTTTGTTCATTTGCTTGTTTTCTTTTGAGATTAATGAAATGATAAAATGAATTTGCTAACAGAATGGTGTGGTGCTTTGGTTTCCTTTTGTAAGCAGGATGGTGTGGTGCTTTGGTTTCCTTTTGTAAGCAATGTAACTAGCTTGCTCTTGGCTGAACCGCAGGAGTTCATGTATTGCTGGAATTCTCTGTTTGATGTCACTACAAGGGAGAATTCTCAATCTAGTCCAGAGAATTTATTATTAATGGAATGTCACTGACCTGTGCACTGAATGGAGATGTTGAACAATCATCTGATATTTCTAGATAAGCTGTCTGGATGTGGATGACTGGAGGTTGTTGCTGTGTTGTCTTTCTTGTTATTTCTTGAGGTGTACATGCTGTAGTAATGACGGTCAGTACACTATGTTGCCCAGTATCTCTTATGTGGATGACAGATATAGTTCTATAGGTTGTATCTTATAGATGTGTCATGGATGTGTGAGCTTGATTTGTAACTACAGGTCCTTCTAAAAAATTTAGCATATTGTGATAAAGTTCATTATTTTCTGTAATGTACTGATAAACATTAGACTTTCATATATTTTAGATTCATTACACACAACTGAAGTAGTTCAAGCCTTTTATTGTTTTAATATTGATGATTGTGGCATACAGCTCATGAAAACCCAAAATCCCTATCTCAAAAAATTAGCATATCATGAAAAGGTTCTCTAAACGAGCTATTAACCTAATCATCTGAATCAACTAATTAACTCTAAACACCTGCAAAAGATTCCTGAGGCTTTTAAAAACTCCCAGCCTGGTTCATTACTTAAAACCGCAATCATGGGTAAGACTGCCGACCTGACTGCTGTCCAGAAGGCCATCATTGACACCCTCAAACAAGAGGGTAAGACACAGAAAGAAATTTCTGAATGAATAGGCTGTTCCCAGAGTGCTGTATCGAGGCACCTCAGTGGGAAGTCTGTGGGAAGGAAAAAGTGTGGCAGAAAACGCTGCACAACGAGAAGAGGTGACCGGGCCCCGAGGAAGATTGTGGAGAAGGACCGATTCCAGACCTTGGGGGACCTGCGGAAGCAGTGGACTGAGTCTGGAGTAGAAACATCCAGAGCCACCGTGTGCAGGCGTGTGCAGGAAATGGGCTACAGGTTGCAAATTTTACCCACAGTCAGTGATGGTCTGGGGTGCCATGTCAGCTGCTGGTGTTGGTCCACTGTGTTTTATCAAGGGCAGGGTCAATGCAGCTAGCTATCAGGAGATTTTGGAGCACTTCATGCTTCCATCTGCTGAAAAGCTTTATAGAGATGAAGATTTCATTTTTCAGCACGACCTGGCACCTGCTCACAGTGCCAAAACCACTGGTAAATGGTTTACTGACCATGGTATTACTGTGCTCAATTGGCCTGCCAACTCTCCTGACCTGAACCCCATAGAGAATCTGTGGGATATTGTGAAGAGAAAGTTGAGAGACACAAGACACAAGAATCTGCAAAAGGATTCCCGACCAAGTATTGAGTGCAGAACTGAACATAATTATTTGAAGGTTGACTTTTTTTGTATTAAAAACACTTTTCTTTTATTGGTCGGATGAAATATGCTAATTTTTTTAGATAGGAATTTTGGGTTTTCATGAGCTGTATGCCACAATCATCAATTAAAACAATAAAAGGCTTGAACTACTTCAGTTGTGTGTAATGAATCTAAAATATATGAAAGTCTAATGTTTATCAGTACATTACAGAAAATAATGAACTTTATCACAATATGCATATTTTTTGAGAAGGACCTGTATTTTGGCTAGCATGGATCTTGTCGTTAAGTCCTTAAAAGCAATTATTTAAGTAGAGTATTTGATGATATGATTTTTTTTATATTCTAATTTAATTGCCAGTAGTACTGGGCAAGCTGTAATCATATATAAACATAGATTTAACTGACAGTATATATTTTTGTATTTTTATATGGATTCACCCATCACTCAATTTCCAAATTGTTCCTCTTTTCATTTTTACCTTAGTTCAGGCCTCTGTGATGACAGCTTGATGTGATAATGACAGCACTTTAGCATGCTTGCTGTGTAATGACATCATCCATCAATAACGCCGTCGCCTGATTGAAACAATCTCTTTGTTGGAGCGTTTGGTTTCAGACCTGTGGGACTTGAACATGCTGTGTCTGGTCGCTCATCCTCTTTTGTCTCATCCTTCTGTTTTTGTCCTTTGTCCCACAGCAGACCACTTTCTGCTCTCTCTATGTCCTCTAGTTAGATGATCTTTAGACATACTTTTCATTATCAATACTGTATATACATCTAACTCCTGATTCTTTACTGTCTGTTTTTTTTCCTATTTGCTTGATTCTCTCTTGAGTTTGCATGATCAAACTATCCTTGTAAATTATCCTATCATACCTCTTCCTTTCCCTCATTCCAATCTAATTTTTTATTTTATTTTTATATACAGTGGAACCTCGGATTACAGGCATAATTCATTCCAGAAGTGGACTCGTATTTCAAAACACTCATAAACCAAGCCAAATTTTCCCATAAGAGATAATAAAAACTCAAATTATTTGCTCCACAGTCCAAAAAGATAAATACATAAAAATAATTAACACAAAATATACAGTAAAAATAAAACAAATTAACCTGCACTTTACCTTTAATTTACGTTTAAATAAATCGCAACAGATAAGTGTTTCCGTTTGTGCGCGCAGACGCTGTGTGTGTGTGTGCGTATGTGTGTATGTGTGTGAAGCTAAAGTAAGGAGTTCCTCCCCTCTCCCCTTTCTCGTCTTACACAGTTACCCTTCCTCCACACTTTTCATACACAACGGAAACACTTTATCGGACAAATAAATAAGAAATCTCTCTAATGACACTCGATTGAGCGAAAGTAGGAGGGGTCTGTGTGTGTATGTGTGTGTGTGTGTGTGTGTGTGTGTGTGTGTGTGTGTGTGTGTGTCACGATGTCCAGTGATGCACACACACAGACACAAAGAGCAGGCTGATACAGAGAAAATGGATCTTTAACCTCTCAAATGAGACTTGCTTTTGCTTTACACGCGCGATGTACACACACACATACAGACACAAAAATAAAATAAGTTTTACACACATATGTGGTCACAGTGTTATAGAGATAGAGACAGAAAAAAACATTGGCTCAGTTGTGATCACTTGATGCTCAGCGTCAAAACAAAAACGCATGTGTGATACATGATACTCGGTACTTGTTTTCCAAGTCAAAATTAATAAAAAATCTTTGCTCGTCTTGTGGAACACTCGTAAACCACCTTACTCGCAATCCGAGGTTTTACTGTAATTTTATCTATAACCACTTTTTTTTTTTTTAATTGTATGGTAAAACCAGAAGAACTCTACCTTTTATCTACTTTCTTTCCCACATATCTTTAAAAGTAAAGAGGGAATCAACCTGGAACAGGTTGGTTAATTAGCAAATATCGCTGTGATGGTCAGGGGTCAGGGGTGTACATACTTTTTGGTATATCCTATATATTTTTTTTCTTTTTTGAATAATTTCTTATAGAGAGCATATTTTCTGCTTAGGGGAACTGATAATAATTTCCAAAATCAGTTCCCTTTAAGTTCTCATCATGTTTGTTATGTCCTACTTTTGTAACACGGGCTTATGGTCTTTTCTTTGGGTTTCTTTCAAAAAGTTGAAAAGTTTAAGATTCAGTTTTCTGAAACTTTGAAAACTGAATCTTGCTTTATGATATACTGTATATAATAGTATTAATATTAAAATGATTTCTGTGTAATTATAACATACTTATATAAAGGTTAAGTTCATAACCTTTTAAAAGTGGAAAGAATTTGAACCATATGCTATTTTTGTAAAAATATAATTTATATAGGCTGTGCTATTTAAACAATGCTCAATTGGTACTAAGGGGTGCCAAGAAAATAGTGTGCCAAGAAAATCTCCCCCACACAATTGCACCACCACCAGCAGCAGCCTGAACTGTTGATACAAGGCAGGATGGATCCATGGTTTCATGTTGTTTATGCCAAATTCTGACCCTGCCATCTGACTGTAACAGCAGAAATCGAGACCCTACAGACCAGGCAACATTCTTTCAATCATCTACTGTCCAAATTTGCTGTGGCTATGTGAACTTTAGCTTCAGTGGCTGGCAGAAGCAGCACCCAGTGTGGTCTTCTGCTGCTGTAGACCATCTTCAGCATTTCTCATTTGGAATGAGATTTTATTTGAGTTACTGGCGCCTTTCTTTCAGCTCGTACCAATCTGGCTCTGACCTATGGCATTAACAAGGCACTTTAACCAAGAGAATTGCCCTTAATGGAGGGTTTCTCTTTTTCAGACCATTCTCTGTAAACCTTAGATATTCAAGATAGTTCAAAAGCACTTAAACTACCATTCTTCCTCCATTATGATGCTCGGTTTGAACTTCAGCAGATCATCTTGTCTATGCCTAAATGTACTGTGTTGCTGTAGTCGTTGATTTGATATTTGTGTTAATGAGCAGTTAAACAGGTGTTCCTAATTAAATGGTTTGTGTGTGTGTGTGCTTAATATATATTCTAGCATAGTTAAAAGGTTAAAGCTAAAAATAAGCTTTTAATCAGCTTTAATGTAATCAGTGATATTATTATTTCAGGTTGAAGCCAATGTACACTTCTGCCTGTCTTTCTGTACAGCAGAACTGAATATGAATAATTGAAAATGTAGATCAGATAAAGATAAAATTTTGTCTTAATGCCAGTTAAAACTGGCCTTAAAGAACTAAAGGACTGTTGCATTTCTCTCTTTTGAAGTGAGATTGAGGTAGACAAATGACATTGTGGGTAATGTGGGAAGCCTAACGAAGACTAAACAAAAAATAGTTGACTAATTGCCAAATAGATCTTGGAAGCTGTGAAAGATCACATGTTAATTATACAAATTAATATGCAAGACTTTCTTAATATGCAAAACTTCTTTGAGGCAAAGCTGGCATGCAAAGATAATTACAGAAGCAATGTGCTGAGGAAACTGGAAAAAAGGAATGGCTGAATGATGTGCAATGATGTTTCCCCAAATTAAACATTCATTCTCATCTGAGACAGCGACGGCTTTGAGATGTTTCAGATCAAAAGCATTTTCATTAAGAGGAAGGAGGAGTGTGGCTGAGAGTCTGCCTGACTTGATCTCCTTTCTGAATGCATCTTACTGCAGTCTACACTATTTAGAGAATTCGCATCTTTTTCAGCTATCTGCTGGAATTTATGCCAGTGTGCATTGTCCATTTTTTTAAGTGGTTGTTTTGGATCATCAATCTTCTGTCTGCTGTGCTGGAAAAGCTTCCATTAGTCACCAAATGTTCATAAATGTGATGTAGGAAAAAACTATGAAAAGGAGCAATTATCTGAATTATTCTCTTATAAAAATTTATTATTATTATTATTATTATTATTATTATTATTATTGTTGTTGTTATTGCAATGCAACCAGGGTCTTCTTGTGCCAGTCCCAAGTCTGGATAAATGCAGAGGGTTGTGTCAGGAAGGGCATCCGACGTAAAACATTTGCCAAATCAATGATGCGAATCAGAAATATCATTTCCATAACGGATCGGTCGTGGCCCGGGTTAACAATGACCGCCACTGGTGCTGTTGACCTACAGTACAGGGTGCCTGTGGAAATTGGGCTACTGTTGGTCGAAGAAGGAGAGGAGGAAGGCGTTTTCGAAAGCAGAGAGAGAAGAGGAAAGGCAAGAGTTTAGGAGTGATAGTAGGGATAGTATTTATTTGCCTTTTTTATTGATATCATGCCATATGGAGACCCAGGGACTCCAGGCCATTACAACCATACACAGGACACATTATGCAGAATATGGTTGCCTCAAATATTACTATGTTACTACTATAATATTATAAAATATTACAATATACTCATAATACATGTAACACCTGCCCATAAGATAGATTTGAGAAAAAATAAGAAAAAAGAAGAAAAGAAACAGAAAAAAAAGGAGGGGGTGTTCTTTTCTTGCATTTGAAGTGATTAGAATTTTCCCTTCACTGTATTAATTTTTTATTTTTATGTTCACTCAGTCTTTACACAAATTGTGACAAAACATTGTAAATTCAAACCCCAAGATTGTCAGTAAGAAGAAGACTTGCCATGGCACCAGACCAGAGAATCGTCTGGATAGGAATAACTCAAGAGAAACTCAGCAGTGATCCAAGACAAGACATCGTAATTATACCGTGAGGGAAGATTAGGCCAAGAGATCCTCAGCCTGACTATAAATATGCTTCAAACAATGACAGTGGAAATGTTTTGGGCATGGACACACTAAGCTAATCTCTCCTCTTGGCTTGATCTGACTCACATACTGTATACAAGCTACCAAAAACTGCAGAAAATAAACTGGGTAGATGCCAGTGCCTTTACTGCCTCTGGGCAGACTTGGTCCAAGTGAAAGCCTAACAGCTACGAAGCACTTGGTATCACCTGAGAGTGTAGACCCATTATCACCTATAATTTGAATTGCAACCAATCTGTCATGATTGGATCACGTCTCCAATGGCCCACTATTACCAGTAAAGTATAGAGATAAAACTAGTCATCTACCGCCAGCCTTCCTAATGAAACCAATTATTTTCTCTGAGCACAGCAGTGTTAATGTGTCACATTTAATCTAAATAGGACACATGCACACATTGGGGCTGAGTTGTGTCTCTATTCTCTATGTTCCTACCCCATTCAATAAAGCTGACCACAGCGATAAAGCATTTACGAGGGCGCCAATGGACTCTCTCTCTCTCTCTCTCTCTCTCGCTTTTTAACTTTAAAACTCTTCAACCCTCTTGCACATAACAAACACAGTACACATAAAAGTTGTAACCATTTTCAATGAAAACAGAAAACACTTCTACTGTATCATCTGTCTCTTTGTGTCATTTCTATTTTAAAGATCCCATATTTTACCATTTTTTAACACTTCACTTCACTACCTGTGTGTGTGTGTGTGTGTGTGTGTGTGTGTGTGTGTGTGTGTGTGTTAATGGTTTATCTGAAATACCCCTCAAATACATTTGCATTGCATGCATCAAATGCATTTGTTTTAATATGTCAAGTTCCCTTTTGTTCACTTCTCATCCAAAAGCACGATTTCAGTGTCTATATAAATGAGCTATTGCTAAACCACTCCCCTCCAAAGAACACCAGGGCTGAACAACAAATTTGTGGAGGGGCTGTTCTTATGAGATCACAATAGGCAGGAAATCTAATTGAAATATTGGTCAATGCAAAAATGGAAAAAGGACAAAAATCAGGGATCTTTTTTTTTTCTTCTTCTTTTTTTTGCACATGCACACTGGAGACTCATCTGAATGTTTAAAAATTACTAAAAAGATTAATTTTGCATGAAAGGCAAAATGTTATTTTAAACTTTAATTAAATGAAGTGCATTTAGACTTATGCTGCATGAATGTACAATCTGGCCTGAAAGAAATCAGCTTCTTTATATCATTCTGTGTACGAATATCAATCACACTTTTTGTTCCAAAAAAAAAAAACCCACAAAATATGTATACATTTTTGAAAGACCTGATGCAAATGTACGGCAGCTGCCCCTAGATGCTGGTTAATCAAGACACACACAAAAAAGGCAAAATACAATGTTTTTACAGGCGTTATTAAGTTTTTAATCACATTTTAAGTGTCATGCACACTCAGCCGCGACCGGCACTAGGACCCGGAAGTAAGACGGTCGCAAACCTGAAAGCATAAAAGGAAACAAGATGGCGCCGCACACCGCTCTGTCATTGAGTTATGCCCAGGCCTTTTCGGAATTGTTCCTGTCTATGTGAGTACTCACTTTCTTGGCTATACTTTCAGACTGAGTGTGTGTTTATAGGACTAGGGTTAGATTGTGTCTTTCCTTTGCTCATTTACTGTGAGAGTCCTTATAGCAAATCGCTTGATTATCCTGCCCGCTCGTGTCCATCCGCGTTTGGGTTTACCATTCACGCTACAGGGCAAACTGCTAAAGCTATCATCTTTCTGGTCATCCCGGTTAGTTTCGTGACATTAAGTCTGTTAACATTTTCTTTACACTCATATTCTCTCTTTCCAAACAGATTTTTTATTTTAAGCTTTTCATTCTATTTGACGTGTACACGTTTTTTTTTTTTTTTTTGGTTTCAGGGCTCACCACCGGCCCAAACAAATCACTTCTTCAGCAAAACAACAAAACCAAATGGAGCGATGTATAAGTGCCAGTTTCATGTGCTGTTGATTATCACTCGGTTATTATTCCAAAGGCAGGTGAACAATAGATGAACATTTGGCAAGCTTCCAGATGGGACATTAGCTTTCACAAACCATTCATTTCTCTTGAAAAGCACACCTCCGCTAGGCATATTCAAAAGCATCCTCATTTTTGTCATTGTCTAAACTTGCCGGAACACAAGAGGCATCATTTATCAACATTTCATAGAAAAATGCATCTAAATAGTTTCTTATACATAAAGACTTTCAAATCATGTAGGCACCAATTGGACTTTGTCAAATGTGTACCAGAAAAATGTTAACAAAGAAAAAATTAATACTTCTAACCCTAACCTTAGCTTAAAAATTCAGGGATAAATGTCCATTAACTAAACAAGGCCCGGTTTCTCGATAACGCACACTATTCGCGCGCTAAGTAGACTCTTAAGATATATCTTACGTTAAGTGATAACTTTTCTAAGTGTATTTCTCGAACTGTCTCTTAGGCGTCTTCTTAAGTCGCTGCCTCTTACGTCCGACGTTACGCGGCGCTGTCTACAGTGAAGGTCCTGAATTAGCGGACATCGGTGGCTCAGGAATCGATTTTTCACTCCTTTTGCATGACAGCGTTAAGAAAGACGGCACTTTCTATACAAATTAAACATTGCACTAAATTCTTTTAATAGCGTTTATTTCGACATGGGATAACTTAACAATAACATGCCATAATAGACAAATATATAAATTAATATTAATTAATTAATTAATTAATTAATTAACATCGCTAATATTTTCATGTAACATGTGGCGGTGAAACGAACCAGGTTTACAATCATAGTTGATTGACAAACAGCTGATAACACTCTTCACCAGCTTCAGAAACAATGTGAAGTGTCAGTTGTTGGGGTTGTATAGCGCACTTATGGAATGAATACGATGAGATGACAGAGTGGAGGTTTAATACCCCTATCTCACACGCGGGGCCGTAAGTGCGGTTCATTATGATTCAGCGCGAGTTTTGGTGCTGTTATTACGTTTCCATTTTACCACGCAAAAAAAATAAACATGTTTAACATGTGGAAGCTCGCGGACCTTGTAGATCTTCGCGGACCGTCGGGCGGCCACTTGAGACGGATCCCGGTGCCTAATACCCCTCTCTCACCTGTGCGGCCGGACTCATCTCCGTGAGCTGCCGCGATTGCCCGCGACGTTCCTTTAACGTTCCGCGAAGTTCTGTAAGGTCTGCAAGCTTCCGCGAGGACCAGCAAAAAATTTAACGTTGAATTTTTCACGCGGAAAGATGGAAACGTAATCACAGCGCAAAAACTCGGGGTGAATCATGATCAAGCCTACGGCCACAGCGCGAGCCCGTGCAGGTGAGATAGGGGTATAACACACCGCATCCCACAGCGAGTCAAACCGCAGAATGGAAGCGGGGTTTGAAACTCCCATGGTTATTTTCTCATTTAACTAAATCAAATTTCATAAAAATAAAACGTGTCAAAAGAAAAACCCATAAAGTCATGGATAATGGCTAATGATCAATGAAACATATTTTAAACAAAAAGCAGAGAGCAGCTGGACATCGGGACGGGGAGTGTAAGTACGACGCGTTGGTCTGGCACGCGCAGGTCTGAGCAGCTCAAGAAGCTCCATAATCTGTTGCCTTGGAAGGCAAAACTTTTATTTATTTTATTTAAATATTTTTTTTAATAATGACCACGGGGAAAATATGAAAAGGGATGAAGTTTTGTCTAAAGGAAAAATGTACATGACCCACACGGCTCCACGGACCGCGCCGTCTTCAGTTTAACACAACACCACGCTGTATCGCTGCCTAATTGTTCACCAGCTGATTAATATTAATTGTGATTGGAAATTGTAATGCATTAGTCACATTATGAAATAGGCTAATTAAAAGTCACTCTATTAGTTCTGATATCAAATAAAATAATATTCTTAAACAGGTCTACAGTATATTCCATCATTAATACGACTTTGATAACGTGCCATAATGTGTTTGCATACACCGCTGGTTTAGGGCCAGGGGTAGCTCAGTGGTTAAGGCATTGGACTACGGTTCGGAAGATCCCAGGTTCAAATCCCACAACCACCAAGTTGCCACTGTTGGGCCCTTGAGCAAGGCCCTTAACCCTCAACTGCTCAGATGTATAATGAGATAAAAATGTAAGTCGCTCTGGATAAGAGCGTCTGCCAAATGCCTAAATGTAAATGTAAATAAAGACTGCTGCTCAGTGGCGGCGACTAGCGTCTTGAGCTGAAACTACGCTAAGTATGAGTTAAGGTTGGTCCAGACCAACCTTACGAACGTGTGACTTAGCTAAGAGATACTTAGCGTAAGAACGTTTCGGGAAATGCGCCATAAAGTTAAGAGAGAGGTTAAGGTACAACTTAAGAACTACTTAGCGATAAGAAGCTTTCGAGAAACCGGGCCCAATGCAATATACAGTATGAACGTGTGCTGTTATAAGAAAATAATTAGTGACAGTGTAGTGTAACAAAGCTACTGTAAGAAGATGCAAGTTGACAATGCTAACCAATAAAGCACCCTGCTACCTTTGGGGAGCTTTTAAAAGCTTTCACAGTAAGCTGGAGCCATGACCGAAGTGCCTCCTTCAAGTCTGAAACACTGGCCTTCCGGACCTAGTGTCGGCCCAAACATGTCAAAATGGCTTAGCACGTAGTCAGGACTGTATTAGGGATGTGGCAATAACTCCCAGATGTGCATGTGGTGTTAGTGAATGATTGTATATACAGTTCAGACAGACAGAAGTACAGCCTTCTTTAAAACCTTTGGACTGTTAGACTTGAATGTCCAATTATTTATTTTAAATAAAATCTTGATGAAGTCTGTGACATGGAATTCTGAGAATGCGCTTTTGTGACGGACCATGCTGTATAAAAATTAATTAAAACCTCCTGTCCAATCGTACTTAAGAATTCAACGCCATTGCTGTTTGTCCCACTTGCTTACTTTATGAATTTTGACTAAAAATAATCAGCAACACATCTTCACGTTTCATTTCCTGGCAAATGTTTTTATATTTAGTCGAAACACGTCAGTGCACAGCGACAACAATTTACACCTAGTACAGTGCAATGGAGTAGTGTTTGATATCTACTCATTATCTCTGAGTGACTAATTGTCTTTGTGTGAGAGTCATAAATCAGGGGCGGTGTAAAAAGGTAAACTCATAATCTCTTCCTGTTCTATTCATTTCCTCCTTTATTAATAAGCAACACGGCCACCATTGATCATGCAGAAGGGAGAGGCAAGTGGGTGGATGTGTGAGAAAGAGAATCTACACACAAGCAATACTCGACAGCTTTGCTATTACTGGGAAGCTGACGCAAGTTCTCGACATTATGAATGTAAACATGCCTTTTTTCAACGCAATGGAATTTGCTACGTAGGTGGTGCACGGGGAACACAGGGATCGATCTGATGTTAGAATAGAAGGTGAGAAGAGAGAACATGGAAGGACCATCAATTTCCTCACCCTGGTCACTATGACACACCTGTTGCACATGGAGATTTCTCAGATACTCTATGGCCATCTGTAAAATTATGTATTCCCAGTACAGCACAGAGAGAGAGAGAGAGAGAGAGAGAGAGAGAGAGAATGCTTAAACACACCATAAATTCTCATCCTTTTACATCTGACCCTTGCGCTCCACTGATACTATCTTCCTTACTGCAAATGTTGCATGGCATTTTATTTATTTTTATCTGCATGAATATTCATTTGAATGTTGAATGTTGATATTCCAATAAGTACATGTGACATTTATTTATGCAAATGAGATATGGTCACAATAAATATGCATGTATTTACTTATGTTTATCCATCCATCTGATTATCCATACGTCCAACAATTTAATATCTATACCACATTTCCTACAGTATGTAGGGTCTAGGGGCCCCTGGTAGAAAAAAAAATGAACAGACTAGATGTATTTCCAAATGCGGTGACCCTGCTTGTTCCACTGAACTTTTACAATCTGGTCAAGAAACCAACAGTAAAAGAGCAAAAGCAAATCCAGCTGTGGATCCTGAGATGGTTTGCTCAGGTATGCAGAACAGGCCTACAGGTCAACCACACACACACTCCTTTGGAATTATTCATTGGAGAATCCAACAAACCTTATAAGAAAACATTTTAGAGATCCTGGAGAACCTTTGCCTCAACCTTGACCAAGGCAGGACCCTGACCATGGAATTGCAAAAAACTGAAATCAGCACTTGAAAGCAGTGTACCAGTTTCAGGGCAGACTCCCACTCCCGGCTGCCAGCTAGGAGTTAAAGAAAAAAGAAGAGATTTAAAAATATATATATATTTATATAAATGAGAGAAAGTGCCAATCCACACATACTACAGGCAATTTGGAAATGCCAATTAGCCTAACCTGCATGCCTTAGGAAACCGGAACACCTGGAGAAAACCGGAACACCTGGAGGAAACCCACCAAGCACAGGGAGAACATGCAAACTCCATGCACACAGACCCAAAGTGAGAATCGAACCCAAAGCCTGGAAGCTCAAGGTGAAGGTGCTAACCACTAAGCCACCATGCTGCCCTACTTAGATACATATTACACATCACCTGGATGACTGAGAATGTTTACAGACACATTGTTTGTTAACTTACAGATGATAAAAAAAAAATGTATTTAGAAGTATCATATGGCTTCTTGCTGTCACATCACATGATGACTTTAGATTCATGACACAATGTAGCTGTTCCCTAAGGTCTCTGTAGGATTTCCATAGTTCATTGGCCAGGAATGGCTGACTATAATTCATAAAAGCCATAGATCAACTACAAATATTTTAAGCATGCTCAAAAAATCCATAGCCCATAGAGACAAGCTGCAAATCATTACCCCAACAACTCTCCGGTAAGCCAATTCGTAGATTTTTAACTTGTGGATTTGTAAGAAAACTCTTGAAACCTTTTGTACACTTTCATGCTAACGCACTGTCTACAATTACAGCACAAATATCACATTTAAAGGTGGAGATTCCATTTAGTCTGAGTAAATTAGCTTCTAGGAATCAAGAGGAGCCAGTTGAGACGCCTGATAAGGTTGTTGGTGAAAATTATCGGTCATCCAGGTGAGGTTATCTGGAAGCATCTTGTTCTGTATATACGTTTCACTACTCATCCAAGTTACTTCTTCAGTCACTGATAAGACTGATGAACCGTGTACCTGGTCACCTGATAAGGATGCACACTGGTGACTTCAGTTAGAGGTACTGTATAGCAGGCACTGGTACTGTAGCTGGGCGGATACACTGGGGATGACCCAGGACATACTGGAAGGATTATTTCTCTCAGCTTCAATGGGAGCAGTTGGGGTCCCCCAGGATGAAGATGAATTGGACTAAGTGGTATACTGTAGATAATACATGGATAGTTGGAAATTATCAACAACATCTGGGTGAGTAAAGTCTATCTTTTGGCTGTCTTATCAGCCAAAACAAAACAGTAAAAAGCCACCAAAGGTTAATTTTCTGGAACAAAAATGCTCACTAAACATTTTCCTGATCAGTCCTCACTGGCTGTTGTGGTTTTAAAACCAATTACAACCATAAGCTAATTGCATGCAGTTAGGTGTGAAATTGCAGCGCGTTATTTTTACTGTCATGCATCACTGATTTTAATGACTTTTTTTTTAAACATGCTACAAAGATAAAAAAAAAAAAAAAAATCTTAAAGCCCTGTGTGCACACTCATTAAATCAAACATACAGTACATTTAAGTTTAAAGTAAGGCTGTAGAAGCATTCCAAATGGTAAAACTGCTCTGTCATATTTACATTCAGGCCTTAAATTACTTTTTTTTTTCATTATGTTTAGGCTTAATCCTCTGATCCCTTCATAACCAGAGAAGTGAAATGCACTTCGTTTTGCATGTAACATTTAGATGAATCTTTCAGCTGTAGGCTTGATATAGTGCCATCACACACATTTATCTTCCTGTCCAGGTCAGGCAAGCTTAATAATGTGTAATAAGAAAGACACAGAGCCTTGCCGGTCCTCATTAACCTCACACAAACTCTATCCATGTCTCCTGCATACTGTGCATCCCAGTATACTACGCATTATGGATGTAACAAAATACTGTCATTCAGATAGATACACATCTGCACTATTTAAATGATGAATTAAGTAATGTATTTTTTTTCTCTTACCAAAAATATTAAAGGTTCACCCTATCAGAGAAGGAATTTTGTAATAAACTCTATTAATTAGAAAATATTCCATTCATCTAGGAACCTATGTAGTCCAACTAGGGACCGTGGAGGCCAATGGTGACCATTGTATTTATTCTCATTTTGTAAGACCGCCGGTTAACATTCACATGCACATTAGCACCGAAAATATTCCAGGCAGGTTGAAACCAAAAAATGCTACAGTAAGTGCAGGATTAAGACTCACTCCTAGAAATATCTCCCCTGATGATATGAGGTTGAGGAATTCACAGATGTTTAGGACACACCCATTTCATGTTTAAAGTTAAATACAGATAAGAATATTTGGAGCAGAACACATTCAGATACTATAGTGTCCTGCCCTTGTGTTATACCCTAATATATACTACTGATCATAGCAGTGTGCTTATTCTCAGGTAGAATAAAAAAAAAAGCGTGCGAAGAAAACATCCCTTACACCATCCATTTCACCACCACCACCAGCAGCCTGGTTAATATAGGGCAGGATGGATCCATGCTTTCATGTTTTTTAGGCCAAATTCTGACCCTACCGTCCAAAAATAACGACTGTGGTACCTGGTGTGGTCTTCTGCTGCTGTAGTCCATCTGCCTCAAAGAAGAGTTCAGAGAAGTTCTTCGGCATACCTCGGTAGTAGCAAGATGTTATTTGAGTTATTGTTGCCTGTAGCAACAATCAGTTCCACACAAGCTTGGCACAAGTTTCATGCCAAATGCCCTTCCTGACACAACCCTCACATTTTATCCAGGCTTAGGACTGACACTGCATCCAGTGGGCAGGGTTTGAGTATTGGCTGGGAATTGAACCCAGGCCTTCAACATGCCATGCCAGAATCCTACCACTGAGCCACCAATACCCCAAGCCATATACTGTAACATTTTAATAATGCCTACAAATATTTTTCTTACACATTACTTTTAAATAAATCAAGCCATTTAATTTAGTTAAACAGATATACTGTATAAGGACCCTGTTTAGTAAATTCACCTGTAAACACAATCAATCTGGCAAAGAAAATGTCGTAATAAACAATAAGCTTTGATAATGGTTATGTGTTTATAAAATTCATCACTGAAACTGAGATGCAGAGCAGAATGTTTAAATGCTTATCAAAAAATTGCAATGGGGGTAATAACTCTAATTAAATTGGTGATTATTTAAGTATTGACATAAGAGCGAACATTGATGATGAGAGAAGATTGATGATGAGGTTGAGACTGAAGTGCAGGAAGTCTGTGTTAAATGGATATGTTTCAAGTGCTAATAAACCCTGCAAATATCAGGAACGTCTGCCTCTGTATGTTAAGAAATGTTCTTCACGCATCTGATAGTTTTGAATGGATAAGTAATGAATGGTAGAAAAGTTTGTGTGAATTAAAAATACAACACATGGTACTTGTGATAAAATGTCTGGTAAATGAAGACTTCAAGCACAGTTCGGTGATGAAACTCTCATTCACCAACACCATTTGCTCATTACAAGAACTCGGCTGGGACTTATCTCCCTTATTACCCTGTACAGTCCTGACCTCGCTCCAAGTCATTTTCATATGTTTGGGCTATTAACACTAGAATCGCCGAGCACTGGTCATTTGACCGCAATGGGGAAAAGAAAAAAGAAAACCTTCACAGTCGATCAAATTCCATGACTTTTCCTAGACCTGTGTGTTTAATCACCCTGCATGCTTAAATTTTCAAAATCGCACCAGTAAGGCCTTGTTCACACGGGCATTAAAATCGACTGTTTTTCTGCCGTTCGTAGCGTCCGGTGATCGCGGATGAAGCGCAGAGGGTTTTCTACACATAGGAGTCAATGATGGTGTTCACACGGGCTTTGGTGACGTGCGTTTGTCCGACTGCGCGTTTATACGGTGTTAAAAAAATGTTGCATGCAGCTTTTTCTTGGCGTTCAAATCCCAACGAACGCAAGGAAACCGTGTCTAGTTCGTTTTCTCCACGTCCATTTTACGCTTCGGAGGACCGGATATATCCCATGATCCTACATGCTATACAGAGGGAAATGCGGAAAAAAGGCAAAAATAAAATGCTTAAAAAATAAAACTTGCGCGGAAATGTTCGCATTTCTTCATAAACCACAAACTTCCTTTAATCCGACGTTGTGCAGTGAGAGGGTGAACCCAGTAGCGGCGGCGATTTTTTTTCTCTCCCTAAGTCGCCGTATTATTTTTAAAAATATTTTTATATATTATATAAAATATAATAATTTAATTAAAACATTTTAAAACAATAAGATTAATGTCTAATATAGCAAAATGGTCCATATTAAAAGGAGGCACCTCAAATAAAATGACAAGAGCTTTCATATCCAGTTCCCGACACACTGCCCCCACACACATGACTTCCACATTTCCACATTACCGATTAGGCGCGTGGTCCGTTGCCTAGCAACACCGAACGAAACGAGGCATAATCGTGGTGTTTGCTTTGGTTATGACATAGCATAGTTTATTATCTGCTGTGGTAGATCTGATTTATTCAAACACAATAATAAAGCTTTATATCCTCAGGCAGGGTCATTACATTGTTTTAGCATAGATCTGCTCCATCTAAAGCACTGTCACACTAAAAAAAACATCCGACAATGCAGAAGCTTAAAATAGAATGAACGAACTAATGAATTTTCTCAAAACGTTATAAAATTAAGTAGAGACTTAGTGACTCCGCTTAGAGACTCTGTAGTAGGTTTTCTCAGTTGAATATGAAAAAAAAATACCGCTGATTATCAACGTGGGAATGAATGGCGCATTGCCCAAGTGCAAGTTTATCTTGGAGCTAAACTATTTGCTTTGGGTGAAAGCGCCATCTAGCGATCATTGTGTGTCAGCAACAGCTACCCATTCAAAACAATAGGCGGTCAAATGACCGGTGAACCGTGTTACTGTATAAGTAGGTCACACTGGCGCGGCGCTTCTAGTGTTAAAGGAGTTCCTGGGAGGCAAGTGCTTCAGATGTAAAACAGTCTGATCATGGCTCCGATGTACTGTCAAGACTTTTTACCTTGATGGTGTCCAAGCACTAGTAAAATGAATTAGTGTAGCAGGGGATTATATAGAGAAATAAAGGTTCTGTTATAAAGTTCTGTTATTCTGCACTATCAAAAGTCCTGGCTAGACTTGAACCCGCCCTTGTACACATATACAGAGTAATCTGGCTACTTGAAACCCTCTATTCCTTGGAACATGAGTAAGAAGAAATGCATATTTTATTCTCCATTTTTAAGAAAAATGAGGGAAAGGGCTTAACAAGGCATGGCAACTCGTATATAAATCCCACATGCTGTTTAAGTCACAAGTGTCTCTAGGAAAAAAAGGAAGCTGAAAAGTGATGTCGCAGTTGTTTGCCTTTTCCAATACTTGTAAGATGTAATACAAATTGATCCCAGAAGAGAATGAACATTAGGGAGCAGTTTCTGCCGGCATGCTTCCTCCGCGGTTTTCAATTTTACATAGCATAGCTCTTAATAACATATTGAGGCAATCTGTCATGCAGTGTGATTGTGGATCACCTCCTGCGTCTAAACACACACATAAACACACACACACACACACACACACAATAAGAGACAATTGTCACCCTAAGACACCTCTTGGAAAGTTTCAGGATGCCTCAAGTGCCTTATTTCGAACAAATCTTTCTGTCAAAATGTGGCCAGTCTGTGTTTTGCTTATCACTCTGATTAAAACTCAGCTCCTGAAACAAAACAGTGCAACACACCTCCTGCTGTGCTCCTCATAGTACTGCTTAGAGAGAGACAGACAGAGAGAGAGAGAGAGAGAGAGAGAGAGAGAAGTGTATGTGGGGAGGACTAATCCACTTAGCAATTCACATCAATAACAGCAGGGAAGCTTGTTTCAGCCGAGGCGGTTACTTTTTAAAGGAGAAAATGGATGCCAGAATCTAAAGAGGACATGCATCTCAAGTGAGGAATCAAACATGACTAGGATGAGCTGTTGTTGAACAAGTTTGCGACCTGAGGCAGCTTATTAATTCATTAATTTATTTTAAAGCAAGTGTTCTTTTGCTTCTTATTACAGCAATATGTTAACACGAACAATTATTTTTTAACAACAAAACTGTTTGTGTGTTAGCAGTGCTGCCTTGCACCCTCAGGGTTAGGGGCTCGAATCTCTCCTCTGGGCTGTGTGCGCAGAGTTTACATATTCTCCCAGTGATTGGTGGGTTTCCTCTGGTACTCTGGTCATGTCAGTTTGTTGTTTTGCCCCTAGTGGTTTACTGGGTGTATGAGCTTTGGTGTATTTGTGCCCTATGGTGGGTTGGCACACCATGCAGGGTGCACACTGTTTTGAGTGCTGACTTCCTTGGTATGAGCTTCAGGCAGCCTTTGGCACTACAATGGTTATGGGGTAGACACAATGGATGGATGGATGGATCGATGGATGAAGAACAAAATCTCATACATTTAAATGTTCAAGTTGTTTAATGTCTGCAAATCAATTCAATTCAATTCAATTCAATTTTATTTATATAGCGCTTTTAACAATGGTCATTGTCTCAAAGCAGCTTCACAAAAATTTAAAAAAAAAAAAAAAAAAAAAAAAAATATATATATATATATATATATATATATATATATATATATATATATATATATATATATATATTAATAATAATAATTATTATTATAGAAAAGAAAATAATTGGAAGTGTGGATGTGTGAGAAAAATGTGCAGATAATAATAATGAGACGAATTTATGAAATTTCTCTGATGAGCAAGCCAAGGGTGGCGGCGACGGTGGCAAGGAAAAACTCCCTGAGGAACCAGACTCAACAGGGAACCCATCCTCATTTGGGTGATAACAGATAGAAATGATATAACATCATGTGTGTTGTGCAGGTGAAAATTCAATATGACAGAAATTATTTAAATTGATATGAAGACCAGTTCAGCATAGGGACGAGTCAGTAGGTGCAGAGGGCAGATGAGGTCTGGATCACTGGAAGCACAGGAGCAGCATGTGTAGCTCCAACCATCATAAAGCTGAATCCAGCTGGAGCTGGTCCTTCTCTGGATGCCTCAGGAACCTCGCAGGTTCGGCCTTTGTCTACTGAAGCTGGCAAAATCTCCCGATGCCTCGGGATGGGTAGAGAAATACAGAACAGATGGGGAGAATTAGCGTAGTTGCCATTCGGTATAGGTGTACTGGAGTATGAGATTATGGGATGAGTTATGTGTATGCCAGATTAAAAAGATGCGTCTTGAGTCTACTTTTGAACTGAGAAACCGTGTAAAATCATTTACCATATAGCTATAAACCAAGGATGTTCAACTTCAGTCCTGAAGGGCCATGTCCTGCACAGTATGTAATCCTACTGTATGGTAAATAAAAGTAAAGACATATGCCTGTAGAAGTGAGGATGCTCTCAGCACATACACAATGCATGTTTTGAGAGTGTCCTCACTCCTACAGCCATTCACCATAGACTTTCCTTCACCATGGGATGTGTATGCGCAGAAAACTTCCTCACTTCTACATTCATTTGTATTGACTTTCCCTCACAACAGGATTACATACTGGGCAGGACACTGCAAGCTGTATGTACAAATTGTTGAATGTCTGCAAATCATAACTTATTATAGTTATAAATGTTCAACTCCAGTCCTGAAGAGCCGTGTCCTACACAGTATACAATCCTGTAGTAAAGGAAAGTCAGGACATATGACTGTAGAAGTGAGGACACTTTCAGCACAAACACAGGAAAAGAACACTAAGCTTTCCAGCTTGCATAATTAGAGCACCCATGTTGTGATGCAGCTTTGGCAAAACTAATGGGGTGGAAAATAAAGCAACCGATATCCCACTGTTAGTATGAACATGCAAGGCGATTCATTCCAATTTGCTAGCAAAAGCGGCATAATCACTGGGAGCAGTTAGATAAGGACCTGGATCCAGCAGACACAACACAGAGCCTGCTTCATCTGAACACCAATCCTTTTAGCACCCGCAGTCAAATCATTGTAGATGAAGGCTGGCTACAGGACAAAACCGATAGCTGCCTGCGGGGTTAATTGCTGCACATTTGTGGTGATGTGCTGAAAGACATTTGTTAAGGTAAAATGCACAACTTGAAGCCAAAATCTCATCTCATACACTTTTTAGCATGCACACAAGTCCACTCAGGGAAAATCTTGATGATCTGAGTCAGGGAGGGAAAAGACAAAGACGTGTGCTGTATTTGGCTCCTGGAAGTCATCAGCAGAGCCTGAACTAAGCTTTATGGACATTTACTGTATGACAAACGTTCCCTGCTTCAGTCACTGCAGGCTGTGAAATGGACGAAGAGAAATGATTCTGACAGATGGAAAGAAGAAGAAGAAGTAAAAAAGGAAAGCTTAGGAAACTTCTCTCAGAGCTTACCATGGGCTTATATCCAGTGTGTGTGTGTGTGTGTGTGTGTAATCGCTATTTCATTATTGCAATCATTAATTGCAGATTAATTGAGCAATTTTACCTGCACACTGGATGGACCACAATGTTCCCTGTGAGATATGCCCATCTATACCTGATCTGTACCTGTCCAACATTCTGAGGTGTTCTCCTTGACATGGATCTAAAATGTGGATCACTTTCAACAGGATCTTGTCAATCTTTTATTTGCGTTGCACTCATTGTCTGATTCTAAAAAGGCTTCTTAATCATCCAAAGAGCTTCCACAGAGATATGTCGAAGCATAGTCAAATTTTGATGCAGATTCGTTGCATAACTCGCTCAGCCATTTTGAATGTGATGGCCATGCAGTACACATGCTCACACTATGTATCGCGCCCCACTGATTAGTACGGTGAAATCATCAATGTCTGTCCATGCACATTCCAGTCCACTCTCCTTGGCTGCCAGGTTACATTGTTGCTGCATAAATTGTTCATGTTATATCAACAATGGATGGGCTTTTCCCAGACAGATCTATGTGTGATGCCAGAGTGATGACAGACCAGAAACAATTTTACTGAATTTCTGTTAAGTGTAGTCTGACTGTCAATGGAGTCAAAGACAGAATACATTGCATTGTGGGTGTAACAATATGCTGCTGAAGGAGCTACAACGGTTTCATTCAAGAGTTATTGTCCATGATTGATGTCAACTCAACCAGGTTCAGAGGGCAGATCAAGACAGGACTTTGTTTTAGCCAGTTTGTTCAGGCTCTTCCTGTCCCTCTCTGCACTCACCACCCCCCACCAGATGACAGTTCTTAATAATGTCCTGCTTACTCTAAAGAACCTCAGTCTCTTGAACAGGTGGTGATGACGTTATACATGGAATCAGTATAATCTGTCCAGTCTGACCAGGCCAGTTTATTCCTCAGGAGTAGTGTGTGAGGGTTACTCTATCTTTGTTTTACTAGGCTTTAAGTTCCGGTGGTTACACTTGTACCAGTCCACAAAGTCCTTGATGGCCTTCCTATATTTCTTTTCATTCCTCCCTGACACTGTGCATATCCAACAATGACTGTATCATCAGAGAACTACTGGAGGTGACAATCCTGATGTTAAGAAGAAGAAGAGGAATGAACCGAGTGTTTTTAAATAATCCAAAGAAATGTAACTTTAAATATCTTTAACAATATCCCTGTTGCTTTTTTAAGAAATGTAGAAGCGATAAAATAATTAATAGTATGCTAAAATGCATGCTTACATTCAGTATGAGACACTGTATTCATGTAGTGAATATTTATTATTTATTTATTTAATATTTTTTTATTAAATATATATTCATATAATCATCATAAAGCTTCACTTTTAATAAGCTAATGCTAAATTATCTAGCTCAACTCATTATGATCCATTCTCCATGTCTCGCGTGGATGTCCCTCCCCCTTTTTTTTCTCTGTCTACAAATTAAAGAGATAATAATCTGGAAGCCTTCGTTGACTTAACCACATAATTTCATCAGCTCATCAATCTATCTTGCTTCCCACCCAGCCGTGATTTTATTTTCATATATCCCTTGGTACTAAATTTAACATCTTTCAGCATAAATGTCATCCTCGTACATGCTGGCATTCACATTCCGGAAGTGCAATTTCAATCTCTGTGATGTTTAAACAAACCCTTGCTCTGTGATAGCATCAGTGATGAGTTTTGCCTTTATGTTTTTCAGTCTGAAGTTGATTACACACAAAAAAATCATGGATATAATGTTTTGTTTTTGGGATCCAGGTTGGTTTATATGTTAAAAATGTCGATTACTTCTGTCATTTGTGGATGCTACAGGACTGATGTGAACTGACAGTCACTCTTTACAACCATGGTGAGAAGAAAATAAGTTCAGAATGCACAACATTGTCAAACCTTGAGAATGATGTGGATACAACAGTAGAAGAGGATATCAAATTGAGGCAAGCACATGAATCTGAAAGGGCTAAAGGGTATGGCTGAAACTGGCCTGCAATAAAATTACGTTCGATCAGATATCTTGATTTCTGCTGCAGAAATTGGTGAAAAAAAATGTTCCCTTTCAAAAGCTACACTCGATGCTGCGTGAAAACGCTATCGGAACATCTTTTTGTGTTGCCGGTTGTGAAGCATGTGTGTATCAAACACGCCAAATTTTTGGCTTACAGTATATAACCTCGGTCAGGTGACGTAAGCTGATGAAGTGCACCTGCAGGTTATAAATAGGAGTGAACCAGAAACATTCGTCAGATCTTTTTGTCTTCAGGACTGCATTGTGCTTGCGTGTGTGTGTGCAAGCAAGTTTTAAAGTAGTAAAACTCACCGATATGGCGGAGTTTGTTAGGAGATCCATACCTCCATGTGATAGATCTCTTTCGGAGCGCGATCTCCACACTTTTGTTTTGAGCGCTTAGCGAGCGGTCCTGGGGTTAAATAGTGCATCTGTCAGACGTGCACGAGATGGAATTCCCCTTTTCTCTCACGCTCTCGCTGGATCGGGAAGTTTTTCTGTCCACTTCTCAAGCCAGCATCAGCGCTTCTTGTGAATGGGCAGGAGAGACCTACTCTCTCGCTTCTGAGGAATGAGGAATTACGGCAGGTAAGTAATACATGCGTTTTGCATGTCCTCTGGCTGCCGAAGCGGGATTTCCCCAAACCCTCAAAATTAGACGACAAGTTTCTGTCGGGTGGCTGGGGGCGGAGCCTCAGCGATGCTCTTTCTCTCTCTCTCTCCTCTTTTTTTGATGAGATAACTCTTTCATGGAATATGCCTTATTCATCCCGTGTGATTTTGTGCCATCAACTTCGATTTATTCAAATATCGTTGATGCGAAGGCATGGGGTTATATGATGATGCCCCAGATAGAAGAGATGCTTGGGGGCTATCTCTCTCCTGGAACATCATCCTCCCTGAAAAAGCCAACACTTCCTTCCAAGCCGTGTAGACTTTCATCTTCCATGGGGGGGAAATCTTTTCAGGCAGCAGGTCAAGCTGGTGCTGCACTGCACACCATGGCGGTTTTGCAGGCTTACCAGGCTGACCTGCTGAAAGACTTGAGTACTCACGGGGCTCTTAATGATAGGGCGCTCTTGTAATTATGCCGAGTCACAGATTTGTCTCTTCGTGCAACAAAGCAGACGGCCTGTGCTATCGGCCGTTCTAGGGCTGCAATGGTTTCTGGGCATCAAGGCATCTCACGGGCATCAAGGATAAGGATCGTGCGCTCCTCCTTGATGCCCCCATCTCGCCTTCCGGCCTGTTTGGCGATACCGAAGCTATACGAACAAGCCTTCGGGAAATTCCTTCCCCGTTGTGCTCAAGAGTGGGGACTCTCGGCCACCCAGACTCTCATGAGGCATGAAGCACAGAAGGATAGTGTTTTGAGACGGTCACCCCCTAGTAAAGACTGGGGTGTGTCACGCCGCACTTCGCAATCTGCCTAACGAAATGTTAGTTCTTCTGTCTTTTCCTGCCATGTTTCAGGATGCCGAACATCTAACACCCAACCGTCTAACCGAGCCGCCAAGACATTTGCCCCTTTCTGAGGAACTGGCAGTGTGGAAGCATCTGCCAAGTGTATCTCCTTGGGTACTAAGCACTGTATGTAGAGAGAGGCTACAGGATTCAGTTCTCACATCGCCCTACGTGTTTCAACGGTGTGGTCTCCACTTCCCTAAAACAGGAAAGGGTGCATCTGCTGACTCTGGAGTTACAGAAGTTGCTGGGAAAAGGGGCCATAGAACATGTTCCCTTACCAGACAGAGAGTCAGGCTACTACAGTCGGTATTTCTTGGTTCCCAAGAGGAACGGGGGGCTGCGTCCAATTTTAGATCTTCGCAGGCTGAACTGCTATCTGAAAAAAAAACAGGTTCAAAATGTTGACTGTCAAAGTGATTGTTTCTCAAATCCAACCAAGGGATTGGTTTGTGACAATCGATATGAAGGATGCATACTTTCATATAGAAATAATGCCACAACACAGGAAGTTCCTGAGGTTCCCTTTCGGGGGTGAAGCTTACCAGTATCGCGTCCTTCCATTTGGTCTAGCTCTCTCACTCTGCACATACACAAAATGCATGGATGCAGTTCTGGCTCCTTTACGACTCCAGGGCATTCGTATTTTGAATTACATAGACGACTGACTGATTCTGGCCCAGTCTCAGGAGCTAGCGCTTCAACATCGGGATGTCATCCTAGCTCATCTTCGTTCCTTATGATTGAGACTCAACGCGACGAAAAGCGTGGTCTTTCCTGTTCAGGGTGTCATATGGGATTCGATCGCAATGCAGGCACAGCTGTCTCACGCTCGTGTCGAATCCATTCTCAACACCTCAAGGAAATCAAGCTAGACCAGAAAGTGACTGTTCATCACTTCGAGAGATCTTTAGCTCTCATGACAGCTGCATCCACGGTGATACCTTTGGGCCTTCTGCACATGAGAGCATTTCAGTTGTGGCTAAGAACCAGGGGATTTCACTCGAGGGCCAATCCCCAATAAGGGTTACTTGCCACGGGCTTCGTACCCTTTCTATGTGTTTCAGACTCCAGTTTCTGACTCTGGGTCCCACTCTAAGTCCGTCTTGTCATTGCAAGATGCTAATGACAGAGGCTTCCCTCATGGGCTGGGGTGCAGTCTTAGATTCACGGCACTTCAATTGCCTCGAAATGATGGATCTATTTCTGGCCCTAAAGCACTTCCTTCAGCAGTTGAGAGGCTACATGGTGCGGGTGGACAACACTACGGCAGTCTCATATATTAATCGCCAAGGCTGACTGCGCTCACGCCGCTAAAAAAGCTATCGCACCAGGTTCTGCTTTGGGTATAGGAGAAGTTCCTGTCTCTCAGGGCGATTTACATTCAAGATGTAATGTGGGAGCAGTTGTGCTGTCCAGTCAAGCTCTGACACATGGGGAATGAAAATCCCACCCGAAGTAGTCAGTCAATCTGGGAGAGATTTCATGTAGCAGACATGGACCTCTCTGCCTCGCAAGAACAGCAAATGTCCCCTTACTACTCTCTGACTCTTCCAGCTCCCCTGGGTCTGGACGCCATGGCCCGTACTTGGCCCAGATTATTCCTTTATGCGTTTCCTCTGATAGCTCTGCTCCTGGGAGTCTTGGCGAGGGTCCGTCAACTGCATTTGCGCCTCTTATTGATAGCGCCCTGTTGGCCGACCAGAGTGTGGTTCAAAGATCTAGTATTTCTATTCGACGGCTCACCAAGGGTGATTCCAGTGAGGAGGGATCTTCTGTCTCAGGCACAGGGGACAATATCTCATCCCCGGCCCGATCTTTGGAACCTTGTTTGGCCCATGAACGGGACCAACTAAGTCAAGCTGGTCTTCCAGCCGGCATAATTGAGACTATTCTAAGTTCTAGGGCTCCCTCCACTAGAAGAGCTTATGCCCTCAAATGGAATCCATTTGAAAGTTGGCTCAAGACGAAGCAGGTAGACCCAGTCCACTGCCGAATTGTTTCAGTGGTTGAGTTTCTGCAGGAAAAGTTGTCCTCAGGCTTGTGCCCTAGTACTCTCAGGACGTACGTAGCTGCTATTTCAGCCTGCCACGTTCTGATTGATGGGGTTACTGTGGGAAAACACCCTTTAGTTGCCCGTTTCATTTGTGGAGCTAAACAGTTGAGGCCACCCACTAGAGCCATGGGCCCTTCATGGGATTTATCTATCGTGCTCAAACATCTAATTGACACCACTTTCGAACCACTAGAGTCAGCGCCTGTCAGGTTTCTGACCCTTAAGATGGTTTTTCTTTTTCCTTAAGATGGCCATTACCTCTCTGAAAAAGATTGGAGATCTGCACGCCTTGTCAGTCTCCCCATCCTGCTTAGACATTGCACCTGGGCTAGTCAAGGCCATTTTGCATCCTCACCAAACTATCTTCCGAAAGTTCCATTCTCAACCATGCACCCTGTTGTTCTTGAAGCTTTCTGTCCTCAACCTTCTACAGCTTTGAAGCAGGAGACACTTCTTTATTCCTATTTAGAACCTGCAGGTGCATCTCATCAGATGACATCACCTGACCGAGGTTATATAGGCCAAAATTTGGCGTGTTTGATGCTTCACAACCGGTAATACGAAAAGATGTTCCCATAGCGTTTTCATGCAGCATCTCGTTCCCGCCTTTTCAGGGAACAGGGTTACAGCAAAGTAACCCGAGACGTTGTCCTTGGGCTTATTTGCTACTACTCTCAGAACGTACATAGCCGCTATTTTGGCTTGTCATGTTCTGACCGACAGGGTTTCTGTGGGAATGCACCCTTTAGTTGCCCGTTTTTTTCATGGAGTTAAACGGTTGAGGCCGCACACCAGAGCAACGGTCCCTTCTTGGGACTTAGCTATTGTGATCGAAGGTCTGATTGACACCCCTTTCGAACCACTAGAGTCAGCGCCCGCCAGGCTTCTTACTCTCAAGATGTTTTTTCTTATGGCCATTACTTCCTTGAAAATAATTGGAGATCTGCAGGCTTTGTCAGTCTCCCCATCCTGCCTAGATTTTGCCCCTGGACTGGTCAAAGCTTTTCTGAATCCTCATCTGAACTATCTTCTCAACCATGCACCCAGTTGTTCTCGAAGCATTCTGTCCTCTGCTTTTTACAGGTCTGGAGGAAAGACTTCACTTACTGTGTTCAGTACGTTCTCTTCAGATTTACGTCCACCGCACTAGCCAGTGGCGTAAGTCAGAGCAGCTTTTCATATGCTACGGGGGGGTCGCAACTGAGGGGCAATTGTTGTCAGACAAACGCTGTGCAGACAAACGCTGTCACATTGGGTGAGAGATGTTATTGCCCTAGCCTACAAGGCGTGTGGTCACACTTCACCTCTAGGAATCAGGGCTCATTCGAGCAGGGGGATTGCCTCATCTATTGTGCTGGCAAGAGGAGTCCCCTTCCAGCAAGTGTGTGATGCGGCAGGTTGGTCCTCTCCGCCTGCCCACATTTGTTAGATTTTATAGTTTGGATGTTCATGCTACTCAAGGCTCACAGGTCCTCAGAGCTAGGTCTGAGACCTCCTTGGCTATTGTGCTCACACGCAACACAACCCTGGGGGTCCAGAAACTTGCGTTGGTATTCTCGTTCCCATAGCGTTTTCACGCAGCATCGAGTATAGCTTTTGAAAGGGAACGTCTCGGGTTACTTTGCTGAAATTTTGTTTCCTGAAAAAGCAGGAACGAGATGCTGTGCTCCAATGCCACGCTGCTTGCATGACTGGACGTCCTTTCAGACAAAATTGATCTGAGGAATGTTTCTGGTTCACTCCTATTTATAACCTGCAAGTGCACTTCATCACATGACGTCACCTGACCAAGGTTATATAAGCCAAAAAATAACACCCCCCCCCAAAAAAAAAGAAAAAAAAGAAATGTAATCATTTCAAATCGATAAAACCTTTTATAGCAGTCCTCCACAGTTTAGGTTTCAGCTCCTCAATAAGCAAGCTCACTGTAACAAGCACTGTTGATTGTAAAACCTTTCTCCTGATAATGTTCCAATATTATCTGTTAAGAATCTCAAATAACTGTAAGTATCAATTTTCCAGCTGATGATTGACTTTTGAACTTCTTCTTGGTTTCTCCTTCTTCATGTTCCCGTTCCATGCTCTACGCTGAGGCTCGTAGTGATGAATCCATGTCTCGTCACCAGTAATGATTCTCTTCAAAGTCTTTAAAATTCTCTTAAATCGCATTGTTAGCATGCATATGATCTTTGCTGATTTACTGTAAGTAACTGAGGGAAAACACACTATACCATTCATCCTTCCTGTTTCCTATCTGGACTTTTTACTTAAAAGGTTGTTTTTCTTTTATATTCTGAAAAAGGTAAGGAAGAAATGTTTTCCTTTAAAATAATTGGCTTGTTTTCAGTCTCTGGTATGACCACATTGTGTTTATATCGCTGTGTGAAATCATGACCTTACAAGAAATCTGCCTGTAGGAATGAGTCATGAATCTGCATCAACAAGCAAAGTTATGTTATGTCTGAAGCTGAGCATTATGATTCCATGGAATAAAGAAAATCCTGTCTTTTTCTGATTTAGATCACAAAGATTTAATTGGCAAAAGGAAAATCCAACACCAAACCTCAATTTGTTATAATTTGCTAAAATCTTCTGACCACCAAATTCTTCTGTTAAACAAACAAACAAACAAACAAACAAACGAACAAATCAATAAAGAAATAATTTTCCATAAGCCATAGAGTGTGAAGTCATGCTTTATTTCCAAAGAATACTTTGATACGTTGATTGAATCCATGTTCACACATATAGTAGGAGCTTGAAAGGGAAATTTTCATACAGTTCTGTGTCCCTTAATCACCTTGAAATAGGATTTTAAGCAATGTGGATGCTATTAGAACACCATTGTCTTAACCCTCATATTATGTTGAAAAAAAAATCACATTGGTTATGTTGCGGGTCATTTTGACCCACACTGTGTAAATCCAATCAGAACTGTCAAAAAACTCAGTTTAAACAACAGCAACTTTATTTTCTATTAGATAAACATCTTAAAAACTGACATACAGTACAACACAATTTGAAGTTTTTTCAGTGTTCAACATTTTCATGATGGACATAATGTAACGTGTGCTTTCTGCAGATGTAATTCTTGCATTTCACACAAGATGTGCTTGTTTTACTGTCCTTTCCGGAGGGACAGACCTGGCATCTCTTCCGTTTCTGTACACCTGTATCCACTGGATCCATTGCAGATTGTATGGATGGCACGAACTTGACTTTTTCAATTACAGCTGCAGCTGCTTGTGATCGAGCTAGCCTGGCTCGCCTCTGGATTTTGGTTGACAAGACTTTTGTCCAGTTCTTCCAGGAAAAGCCGACGTTGGTAGAATTTGCCACTGATGACGGATTTCCGTCCACAGGCATTGTAAGCAGAAACATCCACAATGTTGTAGAAAATAACCAAGGGCCAATGGGCTGTCTTGTGCTGGCAGCTGTACAGTATGTTGCTGTGACTTTATCCAAATTGTCAACTCCTCCTTTGGTCAAGTTGTAGTCCAGGATCATTTGTGGCTTCTTGTCTTCTCTTGTGGTCAGAGATGCATCTGTGTGCATTGTGCTCATGACAAGAACGTTCTTGTTTTTCGTTGGGCAGTTGCTTTCTGAGAGAAAACAAATATTGAGGAATGCAGAGATCTTCCCTGCATCTTCAGAATTTCACTGGGAAGTTCTGGCTTCTTTCTTCTTATTGTTCCCAACATAGACAGCTTTTTGCAAGGGGATAGGATGTAAAGAGGTTATCATAAGTGATGTCGCAGCCCTTCACTCATCTGCAGCAACACATGGATCCCCTGATTCTTCCTAGATGCTCCTCCAGGTAGCTTTCCAGTGTATACTTGCATATTCCATGCATAGCTAGATTTTGCATCACAAGTTGCCCATAGTTTGATGCCATACAGCTGATCAGTTGGATCCAGTGGCTTCCATTTCTCTTGAAATACATGCCTCCCCTCCAAGTTACTCATGCCAAGTATAATCCTCACTATTGGTGGGGATATGAAGAGCTGAAACGTGGATTGAATATCATCAGCTCATGTGATGACAAATCTTGTAGGACCACGAGTCATTTTGATGACATTGGAAGATGACAGTCTGCCTCGGCTTAGGTGTGGTGATGTTGACCATTTCATAATACCATCTTTATGTCCATGTGCCCTCTGTGGATGATGATTGTTGCAGTCCTTGGTGTAGAGAAGGAAGCAGACTCCTCCTCTGAATCCTCCTCATAGTAGGAAAATTGACAGTCAGGATCATCAATTACATTTTCCTCAGGCTCTGAACAATCCGCTGTCTCTGAAATCTCTCTTCTTCATCACTATCCCAGTTAAAAATCTCTGATAATTCAATTAATAGCAACTAGCTTTTACATCTCCATACTATTCGGCTTCGCCTTTTTTTCTGCAATTTTTGGAGAACGTGCGAGTTTCCTCGTCTAAAGAACAACAAACAGAATTCATCTACAAACAACTAAAACTCCGACTCAGGGTACATTATAATGTCTACCATTCAGCTTGTTCAGTGTGTGGAGTGCAGGATGTTTAGACATTCTTCCTCCGTCATTAGCGATAATTTTATTTGTGATAGGTGTGTGTTAGTGAGCACTCTGACGGAGAAGATATCAGCATTTGAGGAGCGCATCCAGACTTTAGAGAGTGTTAGAGAGTGTGAGAGCAGCGTTATTCCCGTAGCAGACAGTCTGGGTGCTGCAGGCGGAGATAAACAGCCCCCGACTCTGGCATTAGAGCCCTCACAGCGGGGCGAGTGGGTGACGACTCAGCGGCATACTCGTTCAGCCAAAGCTAACGCTAAGGCTAGCCCACCGGAGCAAACCTCCTCTGCACTTGACGTGTCCAACAGGTTTGCTCTCCTCAGTGATGCACCCGCTGAGAAACCTGAAAGAGCTCTGGTTATAGGAGACTCTATACTGAGGCATGTGACATTAGCTAGACGTTTAGGGGCGGCAGTGGTTAGGTGTATCCCGGGAGCCAGAGCACCGGACATAGCAGGTAATCTTAGGGCTCTAGGACAGCACAGGTTCTCTAAGATAGTGGTACATGCTGGAGCTAATGATATACACCTCCGTCAGTCAGAGGTTAGTAAGAGTAACTTTACAGAGGTGTTTAAATTAGCGAAGGCGATGTCCGATGAAGTAATAGGCTCTGGTCCCATCCCAATGAGACGTGGCGACATAGCTTACAGAAGGTTATGGTCGCTGAACCGCTGGATGTCCAGGTGGTGCTCCGAAAATAATGTGGGCTTCATAGACAATTGGAAGACCTTTGAGGGCAAAGCGGGCCTGTTAGGGCGGGACGGTGTCCATCCCACTCGGGAAGGTGCTGCTCTCATTTCCTGTAGTATAGCTCATAGTCTCAGTAGAGGTCTAGTTAATCGGTGACAATCCAGAGCCCAGGCCAGGGAGCAGACCGACAGGCTAAACCAACCGTCTGCTAGCTGCATAGAGTCGTCACTCAGGGTTCACCATATTGAGACTGTGTCTGTTCCCCGATCTAAGCAAAAATGTAGAAAGACTCAGAAAGTCTGTTTCAAAAATCTAATTAACATAAAGACCACAAACTCCGATCAACTTGAATGTGCAGCCGGCACCTCTGATCTGAAGCTAGGGTTGTTAAATATTAGATCTCTCGCATCAAAAGCGGTTATTGTTAATGAAATGATCACAGATCAGGCGTTTGATATACTCTGTTTAACTGAAACATGGGTTAAACAGGACGAGTATGTAGCTCTAAATGAAGCTAGTCCTCCTGGGTACAGCTACATACACCAGCCTCGGTTAACTGGTAGAGGAGGAGGCTTTGCAGTTATTCATAATGATAATCTGTCTATTGTACAAAAACACGGACACAAATTTAATTCATTTGAAATTCTTTATAGTAACATAAGTGTATTTAAGTATATTAAGTCAGCTCAGTCGATTCCACTAATTATAATTTACAGACCTCCAGGGCCGTATTCTGAATTTCTTAGTGAATTTGCAGATTTCATCTCAAATCTAGTCATTTCTGTAGACGAAGCGTTAATTGCCGGAGATTTTAACATTCATTTTGAGAATACAGAAGACCCTCTGATAACAGCATTTATGTCCATACTGGACTCCGTAGGCCTAAATCAGTGTGTAGTAGGACCCACTCATAAAGCAGGTCACACTTTAGACTTAATAATATTTTTCGGATTAAGTATAAGAAATGTATTCACAATTCCACTGTCTGAAATTATCTCAGATCACTATCTTGTCTCCATTCAAGTGTGTCACAGTGATAATGTACGCACAGCACCGCGCTACCGTATTAAACGTACATTCACATCAACTACCACACAGAGTTTTATCAGTAATCTCCCAGAGTTACCAACTTCGATTAGGTCACCGTCTGACCCCACAGAACTCGATCAGGCGACTGAATATTTAGAGTTGACATTTCGTTGTACCTTAGATAATGTAGCTCCAGCTAAAAGAAAAACTATTAGAGATAAGAAACTCGCTCCCTAGTATAACAATCACACGCGCACTTTAAAACAGACCGCTCGGAAATTAGAGCGTAAATGGCGTCAAACTAAATTGTTAGTATTTCTAATAGCATGGAAAGAGAGCATCCTGAACTATAGGAAAGCTCTTAGTGTAGCTAGATCAACGTATCTCTCCACTCTTATAGAAGAAAATAAAAATAATCCTAGATTTTTATTTAATACCGTAGCCAAATTAACCAGAAATAAGACCACTACAGAAATCTCCACAACAACATCATGCAATAGTGAGGACTTATATCAGGCATAAAATTGAGGCTTTGAAACCGAACAATGTAATTGATACAGATGTTAACCTAGCCATGTCAGATTCAAACCTAGAATACTTTACTCCCCTTGAAGAGAATGAGCTAATTTCACTCATCTCTTCTGCAAATTCATCAACCTGTATATTAGATCCTATACCGACACATTTTCTTATAGTACCAGATAGTACCAGTAATAACAGAACCGCTGTTGAGAATAATTAATTCCTCACTCAGCATTGGTTATGTTCCAAAATCTTTTAAATTAGCAGTTATCAAACCAATAATTAAGAAACCTGACCTCGACCCCTGTCAAACTGTCCAATTACAGGCCAATATCAAACCTCCCCTTTATCGCTAAGATTCTGGAAAATATAGTAGCGGAGCAGCTATGCTCATATCTACATAGAAATGGCATACACGAACTGTAACAGTCAGGATTTAGCCCTCATCACAGCACAGAAACAGCACTCGTTAAAGTAGTAAATGACCTCCTATTGGCCTCTGATCAGGGTTGTGTAACTATGCTTGTATTACTCGACCTCAGTGCAGCTTTTGACACCATTGATCATGGTATTCTTCTTCACAGATTAGAAAACGTAGTAGGAATTAAGGGTACAGCCCTCTCCTGGCTCAGATCCTATTTGACCGATCGTTATCAGTATGTAGACTTAAATGGTGATTATTCTGCATGTTCTCTAGTGGAGTTTGGCGTTCCGCAGGGTTCAGTTTTAGGCCCACTGCTTTTTTCCCTTTACATGCTTCCTCTGGGCAACATAATCCGTAAGCATGGTATTAGCTTTCATTGTTATGCTGACGACACACAGCTATACGTCTCAACAAAACCTGATGAGAAAAACCATCTTACTAAAGTTCAGCAATGTGTGCAGGACATAAGAAATTGGATGCTAATTAACTTCCTTCTGCTTAATCCGGATAAGACAGAAGTTCTAGTCATAGGACTGCATACAGCTAGAAGTAAAATCTTAGATCACACCGTAACTTTAGATGGCCTTTCTGTTCCATCAAGTGCAACAGTAAAAGACCTCGGCGTGATTATAGATTCCAGCCTTTCATTTGAAGATCATGTAGATAATATCACCAGGATAGCATTCTTTCACCTCAGAAATATTGCCAAGATAGGAAATATATTGTCGCTAAACGATGCAGAAAAACTAGTTCATGCTTTTATCACTTCTAGGTTGGACTATTGTAATGCCTTACTGTCAGGTTGTTCTGTTAGCTGCATAAACAAGCTTCAGCTAGTCCAGAATGCAGCAGCGAGAGTCCTCACTAGAACCAGAAGATATGAGTACATCACCCCTATCCTATCTTCACTACATTGGCTCCCTGTGAAATTTTGCATTAAATTTAAAATACTACTCTTGACATATAAAGCATTAAATGGTCTCCCGCCGCAGTATCTGAGCAAACTGCTAGTGTCTTACGATCCGCCACGCCTACTTCGATCAAAGGATGCAGGCTGCTTGTCAGTACCGCGTATTATGAAAACTACAGCTGGGGGCAGAGCTTTTTCTTACAAAGCCCCAAAATTATGGAATAGTCTTCCAAATAGAGGTCGGGACTCAGACACAGTCTCAGTGTTTAAGTCTAGGCTAAAAACCTATTTATTTAGCCAAGCATTTTTATAAATAGATTTGCCATAGGTAAAGGAGCAGATCTGGGGGACTCATGGACGTAGAGTATTATGGTGAACTGGTATGTTTAGATGCTGTCTTCCTCACTCTCATTTGATCACTCAGGTTTGTTGACGGTGAGGTGATTGTTTGCTTTACATCTCAGGGAGCCCTCATGTTTGTGTTTCCTTCTGGCTCTCCCTTTTAATTATGCTGTCATAGTTAGTCCTGCCGGAGTCCCTGCTTGCACTGTACAGTAAATATACATTCACATTATACATTGTGACTGTGACCATACCTAATTGCCATCTCTCCTCCTCTTCTCTTTCTCCCCCTCTTTCTCTTTCCTCTGTTTTGAGACAATGTCAATTGTTAAAAGCGCTATACAAATAAAATTGAATTGAATTGATAAAACTTCTTCAGCTGTAAGCCTTCTGGAGCTCATTTTTGGTGTGCTTCTCGAAGAGATGACATGAGAACAGTGACAAGGGCAAAGGGAAGAAAGCTTGTCCCGTACACACACCTGGGTCTGTGGGTCTGAATGTTTATTCAGAGGCCATTCAAAACAAAGTACATCAGAGAGACATGTTCATTTTGGATCTGACCAGCGTTTTACCCACATCAAAGTGTCCAAATCAAAATGACCCGCAACATCATCTTTGTATACAAACTCTGCACAGACATTCCAGGACACATCAGACAATTAGACACTTAGACAATGTCAATTGTTAAAAGCGCTATACAAATAAAACTGAATTGAATTGAATCAGAGTGTCCATATTTTAAACACTATTTTATCACCCCAGATGAGGAAAAGCCACAAAAAGGATAAACAGTACTTTGGTCAAGAAAAAACTGAAATGGGTCAAATTGACCTTTAACATAATATGAGGGTTAACAGGATTTAAAGTTTTATATCATACTGTTGTGTAACCTGTTTAACTTTCAAATCAAGCTTTCTTCTAGATTTTGCTAATTTGGAAGCCATAATGCGCTTTATTCACTGAGGCCATGGGTAGTTGGTTAAGGCCTACTGTTCAGAATGTCCCAGGTTCAAACCTGATGATCACCAAGTTGCCACTGCTGGCACCTTCATACCCCTATCTCACCTATGCGGTTTGACTCAAATCAAATTAAAATTTTATTTGTCACATACACAGTCATAAACAGTATAATATGCAGTGAAATGCGTACACGACCGCCAGTGACCTTAAAAAGAAAATAAAAGCTTGTACGTAAATAAATATCAATAAAAGGAAATACTAAAGAAATAAATTTACCTAGTAAAATTAACTGTACAATAAGGGCATAATAAAATATTGCAAAATATAGAAATATAGGGGGGGAGTATATATATATATATATATATATATATATATATATATATATATAGAATTTAAAGTGACCGTGGTTGTGCAAATATGCATGAAAGGTGACTAGTGAAAGTGACATGTGCAATTGTCCAGATGTACTGTATAAATATTTAGTGCAAGTGTGTATGAATGTGTCCATGATTGTCCAGTCAGTGTTGTGAGCTTAAAAAGATGTTATTAGTCCTGTGTGGAGGTGTGATTGTGATTGAGAGACCTTATCGCCTGCGGGAAGAAGCTCCTCCTCAGCCTCTCTGTGTTGGCCTTGAGGGAGCGGAATCGCTTCCCAGACCGCAACAAAGAGAACAGTCCATTACTGGGGTGACTGAGGTCCTTCATGATCTTCCTGGCCTTAGTCCAGCACCGCTTGCTGTAGATGGAGTGCAGGTCAGGGAGCTCAGTGCAGATGATGCGCTCGGCTGATCGCACCACCCTCTGTAGAGCTCGTCTGTCCTGCATGCTGCTGTTCCCGAACCAGGTCGTAATGTTTCCCGTCAGGATGCTCTCTATGGTGCAGGAGTAGAAGTTCCTGAGCACCTTGGAGGGCAGTCTAAAGTCTCTCAAGCGTCTGAGGTGGTACAGACGCTGCCGGGCTTTTTTCACCACGGTGTTGATGTGACAGGACCATGACAGGTCCTGAGTAATGTGAACACCGAGGTATCTGAAGCTGTCCACTCTCTCCACTGGGCTCCTGTTGATGACGGGGGTCTGGTAGTTCCTCTCCTGCTTTGTACAAAAGTCCACTATCAGCTCCTTTGTCTTACTGACGTTCAGGAGGAGATTGTTCCTCTGGCACCAGTTCTCCAGATTTCCAATCTCCTCTAGGTAGTCCAACTCATCATTGTTGGTGATCAGTCCGACCACGACGGTGTCGTCAACAAACTTGATGATGGAGGTGGAGTTGGTAGTGGCCACGCAGTCGTGGGTGTACAAAGAGTATAGCAGGGGGCTCAGAACACAACCCTGGGGGGCTCCAGTGCTGAGAGTCATAGTGAGATGTGGAGTTAGGCACCGTGAGTCGCCCCGATTGCCCGCCGACGTTCTGCTGGCGTTCCACGAAGTTCTGTAAGGGTCGCAAGCCTCCGCAAACCGGCCAAAAAATTAAACATGTTTAATGTTTCGCACAGAAAGATGGAAACGTACTCACAGCGTCAAAAACTCTCGGTGAATCATGATGAATCATGATGAGCCACTGTGCTTATGGCCACCGCATGAAACTGCGTAGGTGAGATAGGGGTATTAGCAAGGCCCTTAACTCTCAACTGCTCAGATGTATAATGAGATAAAAATGTAAGTCGCTCTGGATAAGGGTGTCAACCAAATGCCTAAATATAAAAAAGCGCTAGTGCTAAAACATTTAAGTATAATTGCTCTGTATACAATAAAAGCAAGATACAAGTGTTGTGTACTGTATGTGTATTCAGTACATCTGGTTATGTCCACTATGTCCCTTTCTACACTCAGGATTACTGACCTCTTTTCTCATATGCTATGGGACCACAGACATACATGTGATGGAAGTTATGAGCTACATGAAAAGGAACATCTGGGTACTGTATTATTATAGTGTACACAAATCATACTGTACATTAGGTTTCCTTGTTTCTGTCTCCTTAGTTTAAATGGCTCACTTTGGTTATGTTATGGACCATTGGTTGATTGAGTCAGGGTGATTCAATTGACAATTGATTAAGACTCTCTTACATTTGACAGTTCTCTTAATTTCTCAGGCTTTTCTTTCCATGCCCCCCCCCCCCCCCTTTCCTGTGGCTCACTGGAACCCTGTTTGTTTCCCTAGAACATTTTTGCTTTGAAAACTTCAACATCATTGGAGAAAATTCAACATAATGGAGAAAAAAAAGGTTTGCTGACAGTTTCACTCGAAGATGACACCCGATTACTTTTACTTAAACACACACATACACACACACGCACATACATACTGTATGCAAAGGACGGCTGAAATAATTATGGCTATTTCACTGAACTGAAACTATGCCTGCAATCTGACTAAAAAAATATGTTGCGATTTTGACTGCCACAGACAAAAATCCTTTAAGAAAATATTAAGTAAACTATTGTTTGTTTGTTTGTTTTTATTTTCAAAGAATCGCAAAGAAATTACAATTTTATTTCCTGTGAGGTATATAAAAATTCTTAAACAGATAGCTTCTTCTGAGAATTAATTTCATCAGCACTTTTTAAAACACGCACAATGAAGAAAAATTAGCAAGGACTGGCTACCTGCTGCTACCAGTGAATAGAATGGCTAAATGGCTGTTAAACTTTTATATTCACTCTGATTTCATTATTTTCTATGTAGAAACTTTATTCCAGAAAATATTTCGTTTATTTATGACAGAGTTATGTACTCTGGACTATAAAAATGATGTTCTCGTAGTTCTTCAAGGATATTGTTCCAATAAAAGAGAATTGATGGGATAAATGATGTTTACCTACTGAATACATTATCAAGTTCATTATCATTATAAGTTTACACACCACACCACTTATATATCATTATAAGTTTACACACCACCCCTTTTATTCCCATTGAAAATTCATTCTCATCAGGCCCAAACTAGTAATCTGGTGTGTTATGTGTTAAATAAAGTATTTTTATTCTGATTGGGCTGTTATTTTGATTATTAGATAAATAGCCAGTGTTCATGTAAACGCACATCTATTTTTTTCTGTATGAGTAAAATGTTGTTGTTTAATCCATTTATAGTTACATTTAATGTTATAAATAATTCAAATAAATAATAAAGAAAACCTTAGCTTGGACAAGCACAAGGTGTTAAGTAGTTTAGTTGTATATTTCTCCTATAGTATCTTTAAAGTATTACCCTCTAAACATAAACGTGCAATAGGATTTCTTAATAATTTTAAGGAAATTGAACTTATATATACAAATGTACACTAAATGTATAAATTATGTAGTATTACCAATCCAGTAGAAAGGTAGGACAAAGTTTAGTACTGTAATATTTTTCTTTTTCTTTTTTTTATTTAGTATCCATTAGTGTGTACCTTCCACCTGGAAACATATATACTGTATCATATTATACAACAGTTAGTTCTGCCTGAGTAATTTAATTGGAAGAGAGGCATTGTATAAGTGGTGATTAAAGAGTAAAACAGCACTGGGACATTTAACTGTATGCATCACTCTGTATCACAGGTATTTCTAACAATTGTTAAACACACTAACTGTCAGTCGCAGCATGGGTGAAAGTAGGTCTTTACGGTCCACAGTACTGGAAAAGGGGAGAAAGAAGCTGCCACGCAAAAACTAGACACTGCAGCACTTTCAGGACTTTCAGCAAGAAAAAAAAAAACAAGTGATACTGTTGTGTCATCTTAAACAACACTTTGCCTCCTTAGGAAGTGCCTCTACAGTACGTCATTCTGAATCACCTCTGAATTGTCTGTGTTGTTCTTCTTCTAACACAAGGCTGAACCCCCAAATTCTGCTCTAATTCCTGATTAAGTGCTCTAATTAGTGCTCTAATGCTAAATAGTACACTAGCTTTCAAATTTCACTAGAACCCAGGAGTTAGAGGATATTCCAAAATGAAATAATTAGACATATGAAGTCAATCTTTATCAGGAGTTTATCAGGAACTCTCCATCACCTCACTATGGTTTATTTTTCTTACCTTTTGGCTAATTTTAGTAGTACTGGTAAAAATTAATGTTAATTACATGTCATGGACAGTCATTTCCACCAGTCCTATTGATAATAAATAATGTTTTCGAAACTGTTGTATAAAAACGATATCTCAGTGGAGGCCGTGCTGGAAATCAGTACAACAGGATGACCTCGAGTGTGATATTGCTTAATCCATAAGACCATAAGAGCTTCTGTATTGTGTACTTTGTAGAATTATATACTGTCATAAAGGTTCATGTTAGTGAAGAGATAATAATGAAAAAAAACAAGGGAGTGTAGTGGCTTGTACCTTTTTCTAGTTGCACTTAACCACTTTGAAAATGAAGATATTCTTAGGAGAGAGAGGGAGAGAGAGAGAGAGAGAACGAAAGAAGAAAGAGAGCACAAAATGCCATTTGTCCTCTACTGGGAATGCTGTAGCTATTTTTATTTATTTATTTACTTGTTTGTTTATTTTTACAAGATTATTCAACATTTCTTTCGAGGATTTTGTATGTGTCTGTGTGTGTGTGGGGGGGGGGGGGCATTAAATATTCACGAGATCAGTTGCTGTGACACTGCACTGGGCAAGACCTCAGGCTATCTATTAGCAAAACACATCTCAGTGAATGACGGAGGCAATTAACCAGGTTAGGATAACATTCACTAAAATATTTAATGGAGTGTAGGTTTGGAGCAGAGTTGAAGTGTGGTTGCAACTCAATATGGACATATTACTATGCATGAGATGCATACACACACACACACAAACACAAACACTGTATGAATTGTTGGATGATTTACAAAGTCAGAGATGTGATTGAAAATAAAGACTGGCTGGAGAGAATTTCTAATGGAGTTTACGGATGGGATTGGAAGCAAAGTATTCCTCACAGAAAGTCTCCACTTCAACTAAAGTTACCTCCACATTGGACGAACAAGCAGAGCGTGAATATACTGTATTTATTTCAATTAAAGAGAATTTATTTAATTAGGTGTTTACCTGCTTAATATTCGAGTTACTCACTCACGCAGGGACACCCTGGACAGGATACCAGTCTATTGCAGGACACACACCCACATGTTTACACACTCTGGACAATGTGGAAACACCCACTGCCTTACACCGATCTGCATATCCTTGGACTATGGGAGGAAACTAGTACTAGTACTTTGAGGAAACCCACCAAACACACACACAGGGAGAAAATGCAAACTCCAACCGCAAGGACCCAAAGTCAAACTAGAACCCTTGGAGGTGTGAGGACACAGTGCTATCTGCTATGCCACCTTCCTACTTAATATTTTGCCTATTGAACAGATTATTAAAGATTTATCCCACCACTCTCACGTACAGTAAGGCTCTAAATGTCCTTTTAAAACTAAAAATATTTTCATTGGTCAAATAACAAATCAGCACTCAGTGCTTCAGCTTTATCATTTGGCCTGGTTTGGCAGAAAATGTTGGTCCAACACAAAACATGTACCATGCTCAGCCATTTCCTGCAAATGACTCTATTCTGATCTGACTGCAATAGAACCATGCTAGAGTTCACTTGGATCACGTTTACACCAAGATCACGTTCACTGAGATGCTCTTGGTTTTGTCGATCTGATCCTTTATATATCTTATCCCACCTGTCTAACACCAGGGTTCATCGTTTCTTTAAAAGAAGAACTCAAGTTATCTTATAACACAGAATACATCCTGCATGGGACACCAGGGCACCAAGTCTACATCCTCGCATACGATAAGATAAGATCAGATAAGATAAGACAAGAAGAAATGAAACTTTATTATATACAGTACTATATAATATCTTCCTACTCAGTTAGTAGATGTCGTATTATGGCTGAAATTCGGCTGGTGGGTGAAAATTATAATATATAATACCCCATTAGACATTCTTCTACCATCGACATGCTTAACACATCAAGGACAGAAATACAGAGTAAATAGAAACATTCTTTCAACTCTAAAAAAAAAAAAAAAAGTACTTCCATTAAAATATCTTACATTTTCACAAAACAATCTCTCACAGACCAGGTCTATACCTCCCTTGCAAGTAACTAACACAATATCACACACCAATTCAGCACCAAAAATAGTGTTGAATCAGTGCTTCATCTCCCAGGATGCACTGGACTGCATGACGTCTGCTCAGAGCTCACATGTCGAAGTCTGTCATGGACTTTCATGGAGGGAACATGAGAAAATGGCACTCGTGTGCACGTTATATAACTATCGGATTAAAAGGCTGCAAGTATGTCTTTAGGGGGCACTGTAACACTTTCTGCCTTCTCTCTCTCTCTCTCTTTTCTTATTTATTTCATCTGTCTTTCTTGTCTCTATTTTCATTCCTCTGCTCCTGTATTTCTGCCTTCTCATCACCTTTTCATTCCATCATCTCCAGATTGTGCTTATCACTCTCCCTTTCTCCCCACCATCTGCCTGTTTCTGGTTTCTTATTCTCTTTTACCATCTCACACACACACACACCCTACAGGCCATGACTGGTATGACCTGTTTCTGGTCTTTTTATTACCCCTGCTTATTTGAGCATTTGGGTCTCTAATGCTGCCTCTGAAGCCCGAGACATTGTGCTTATTAAACCAAAACACTAGTCATGACAATTAGCTGTCTAAATCCTGACATTTTCTAAAACATCCACTTGTATTCGGATAAAAACATGACATTTATGACAGTTAACATTAGCCTATTCGCTTGTCTTGAGTATATTTCTTAATCCTCATCAAGTACTCTCTTGTTTCATTCATGTCTTCTCTGCAACACTTTTCTATTCTTTTTTTTTTCCTGTAATTGACATTGATTGTGCATGTACATCTTTAATTCTTGTCTATAAATCATATTCTATGTTTATTGCAAGGGTCAGATCACATGCAAAAAGGTTAAAGCCACCATGATTTCTGTGATCTCTCATAGGTTGAAGAGACTGTATAACTCGTCCATTAATGAGCAACAATTATGGATTTCATGTTTCTCACAGGAAGCATGTGTCAGCCTTCTTCCTACTCACTTAGTAGATGTCGTATTATGGCTGAAATTCGGCTGGTGGGTGAAAATTGGTAAGTAACCAAATTGGAAAGAAAATGGAAAATGAAAATCACTCACAATCCATTATGCACATGCTAACTTAGTAAGAGCCAGAAATGTTCTACATACCATGCTGTTACATTCTACAAGTAGTCAAAAGGTGTTGATTATGAATAATTTTTTTTAGTTGTATTTTTTTTATAAAAATAGATCTGCAATTATAAATGGTGATATTGTAAAGTTTTCTGCCAGGAAATTGATTTATGCCCCTCACTGGACTGAGCCACATACCCACTAAAAATGTGTAAATGTAGAATGACGTGTAGAATGGTAAGGACATAGGATTGTCTTTCTTGACGTGGAGCTGCCCAGTTTTTGGATATTTTCCAAATTTGTCCAGGAAGTAGTATAAATTTGGTTAATGGACATTTTTCCATTTTGCCTCCATTGTTCGAAATTTTGAGGACGCAGTGGGAACTTCATAGTCTTCATCAGAGTGTAATGGGAGTATTATGGAAGGAATCTCCAATGGTTTGTATTTGTTAGAATGGAAATGGACGATAATGCCCACACACACTCCTAAACTATTTAAATGCAGGTATACAAACTTTAATTAAAGTCTCTATCTCTGGTCTTTTAATTGTTTAAATAAAAGGTGTTTATCCAACCATGGATGTATTTATCACACAATAAAAGTGTTGTTTACTGCAGACTTAAAAAAATGGTAGCAGTGTCAAATTTCATATGGTATATGAACAATAAAGATTTAATGATATGCAGGGATTAAAAATAATAAACCTTCAGGGGGTAACAGTAACTATTTTATAACTATTTTTATTTAAAAAAAAAACTTAATTAGGTTCACTATGTATGTGTGGGTGGGTGTGTAAGTAATTATCTAACTCTGAATTGAGAGAATTTATTCTCTTGTCTATACTTACAAGCCTTGCAATCTGCAGCATGGCAGTAGTTTGCATCCTATCTTGGATTAGTCATATGAGGTGACATGGAAGGGAACCACATCTACTCCGTACAGACTCACCACTGGTGTTCCACAAGGCTCAGCACTTGGTCATCTTCTGTTCTCCCAATATATACATTTTCTCTTTCATAACCTCACAGGATGTTCATACCATTGTTATGCAGATGACACATAACTTCTTTTCTCCCTCAGACACTCTGGCAGACATCTAAGCCAGAATGGCAGCTCATCAACTGAAACTTAATCACAATAAAACTGAACGGCTGCAACCCAGATGGTTTATCCCTGTCAGGGTCTTATGATCTCGTTTGACAACAATCGGATCACTCCTTAATTCTCTACTCAATACACTGTATTTTTCTTACACATTGCTAACCATACTCACTCTTGTCAGTTTCTTCTTTACAACATCAGAAGAATTTGCTCATTTCTCTCCACACTGGATACTCAGTGCTTGATCAGTCCCTTTTTATTTCAAGACCGGACTACTGCAACCCACTCCTCCGTGCAGAATTTGTCACCTCCAGCTGATCGAGAATTCAGTGGCAAAGCTTGTTTTTAAATTTCCTAAATTCTGCTACACCACCTCACTTCTCTGCTCCCTGCACTGGCTTCCTGTTTAAATAAAAAACACTGATGCTTGCATACAAAGCAAAATATGGCCCAGCAACCACTTACAGTATCTCTCAGTTCTAAACACACCACAGTCCCTCTGATCCTCCAGGTCTACTTGATTGGTCCCACCATCTCTCAGGGATCAAAGAGGAAATGCATCTAGAATGTTCCATGTTCCAGGTGGTGAAATGAACTTCTTCTGGATGTCCATACAGTCAAGTAGACCTATTTGTTTCTTAAACATTTAGGTTAATCACGCACTCACTCACTCATAGTCTATACTGCTTTATCCTGTATACAGGGTCACAGGGACCTGGAGCCTATCTCAGGAGGCTTAGGGAACAAGGCGGGGTACACCCTGAACAGGTTGCCAATCCATCGCATGGCATACACACACTCACATGCTCATTCACACACTTCCACTGGCAATTTGGGAACGCCAATTAGCCTAATATGCAGGTCTTTGGACTGTGGGAGGGAACCCACCAAGCACAATGAGAAATAATTTCCTATAAACTAGTTATTATATCCTAATAAAACAAAAAAAGTTTTCTTGAAATTTCAGTAACACTTGACTAGAAACATTTTCAAGATACTTTCACTTGTTAAGGTACCATTTTTTACAGTGTTGAGTTGAGTTGTAAGCGATTTGTATTATCTGCCTCACAGGACAGGATATTAGACATTGATTAAACTTATTTCACTTCCCTCAGCCCAGTCTTATAAAGGAGTACAAAGCATGGATTTTTGGTCTTAGATTGGCTGTCGAAATCATGTCCGTGTGAGAGTGAGATCTTGGACAGAAGTCAAGGTCAATTTCCCTCTTTTTCAGTGTGGATTGGGCTGTTATATATGGTCTAGGAAGCCTCTGTAAAGCCATAAGCTGCTAAATTTATCCACACTAAATCAAGATGGAACTAAGGAGAGTAACCTTTAAGAAAAATTTTAATTTCCTTGTGAGTAATTCTTTAAAAACATGGGATTTTCATCTGCAATTAAAGGTTATTGCAATGTTACAGTATATTGTACATGTTCACTCAAGCACATTGTGGTAATAATATAAATGCACATACTTTAAGTGGGAAAATTATATATGACTATAAGGAAGTGTGTTTAAAGAAAATCATGTGTAAATATGTATTGTGTGTAAAATCATGTGTCATGTGTACAGTATTTGCAAAGATAATGTGTAAATAGATGCATTGTGTGTAAACATCGTGTTAAAAAAATTGTGGGAAAACATAAGTTGTAAATTGGTTGATAGTGTATAAAAAGTATATATGTAAAATAGTGTGTAATGTAAAAAGGTGTCATGTGCAAGTACTATGAACAAGTAAAAAATAAGTAACCTGTGTACAAAAAAATCACTTGTAAAACCATATGAACAACAACATACAGTATAACTTTTTTTAACGGTGAAATTATTTATTTAATAAAAAAATAAGCCAGAACATAGATAATACTAATTACAGTGGAACCTTGGATTATAAGAATAATTCGTTCCGGAAGCGGGCTCATATTCCAAAACACTCGTAAACCAAATTGAATTTTCACATAAGAATTAATGGAAACTCAAATTATTCATTCCACAGCCCAAAAAAAATAAATACATAAAAATAATTAACACAAAATATTAAGTAAAAAAAAATCTACACTTTACCTTTTCAAAAAAGTATAAATAAATCATGACAGATAAGTGTTTCCGTTTATGCACGCAGGCGCTGTGTGTGTGTGTGTGTGTGTGTGTGTGTGTGTGTGTGTGTGTGTGTGTGTGTGTGTGTGTGTGTGTGTGTGTGTGTGTGTGTGGCATGTTGAACAATGACACGGGCGCACACAGACACAAAGAGCAGGCTGAGCCTTAAGCAGAGAGAGAAAATGGATCTCTAATGAGACTTGCTTTTGATTTACATGTGTGCTGTATACACATGCATACAGACACAAAATAAAATATGTTTTATGCGCACACATGTGGTCACAGTGTTATAGTAAACAGTACACGTGTGCACGGATGTTGATTATACCAGTAAGAGATGTGCACTAAGACCCAGCAGGGGAGACAATTACCCACAATTCCACAAGAGAGAGAAAAATCGTTGGCTCAGTTGTGATCACGTGACACTCAGCATCAAAACAAGAAGCGCATGTGTGATACATGATACTCAGTACTCGTAAACCAAGACCTGATCGTTTTCCAAGTCATAATTTATTGCAAATCTTTGCTCATCTTGCGGAACACTCATCTTGTGGAACTGCGTTACTCGCAATCTGAGGTTTCACTGTATCCCCCATGATGTAATACCTTGTAGATAACCTGAAGTCGCATGATGTAATTTCAACCAAGTTTATCTCTCAGCAGAGACCTCACTTTTTTGGCTAGAATACTCTTGTATACAGAGGAGTTCATGGTCATCCTAATGACTGCAAGGTTCCCAGGTTCTGTGGCTGTAAAACAAGGCCAAATCATCATCCCTTCACTACCGTGTTTGACAGTGGATGTTTCTGCTGAAATGCTGCTTGCTTTTCATCAAACATAATGGTGGGACATTTTAAGCCAAACAACAGGGCACTGGTGGCTCAGTGGTAGGTGTTTCGCCTGCCATGCGAAAGGCCCGGGTTGGATTCCAGCCAGTGCCCAAACCCCCCAGGCATTGGATGCAGTGCTGGTCCCAAGTCTGGATAAAATGGGAGGGTTGTGTCAGGGAGGGCATCTGGCATAAAACCTGTGCCAAGTTGCTGTGTGGACTGGATATTCCGCTGTGGCGACCCCTTACCGGGAGCAGCCGAAAGAAGAACAACAACAACTCCAATTTGGTCTCATCTTTCCATACAGTAGGACATTGTTCCAGAACCCTTGTGCTTTGTTCAGATGCAATGTTCTGAACCCCAGGCATGCTTCCATGTTCTTTTTATTCAGAAGAGGCTTTCACCTGGCAACCCTTCCAAACCAACTGTACTTGTTCAGTCTTCTTCTAATTGTGCTGTCATGGGCTTTAACATTTATGTATGGATGTAGATTGATGTGCATGAGCAACTTCTCTAGGACTATTGCTTATGACCTTTCCCTCTTGGTATTGTGTAACCTGAATGCTCCAGACTAGCAAACTGCCATAAACGTCTGGTTTTATAGCGGTCTGCACACCTGCTGATGATCAATTAATGTTGGTGTTGAGAACTGAGGTTGTTTCTGTCTAATACCTAAGTCTAATATCTACAACAATCAGATGATTTCTATTTTGTTTTACTCAAATACACATAGAATTAAAATAGAGGGAACAAAATTCTACATATGACTTGTCAACATAGGACCCATATAAAGAGATACTCCAAACTAGTTAGGAAATCATTTCAAACATTTCCATGAAGATTAGATTTCCAGGAGGACACTTTCTCACCTGAATGTGTCCCAGTCTTCCATATTCTCTCCATCTTTCACATTTTCAATCTTATTTCTTTTCACCCTATCTGGACTCATAGCCTTTAGCAGAGTGGCCAGCTTTGAACATATAATAATCACAAGACCTGGTGAGTGTGTGCAGTGGCAGAGGTCAGTTCAAAGCGCACGGCTCTATTCTTAAGGTTATTACTACATGGAAGTGAGAGAATGTGTTTGCCTAAGGCATGGCTCCGTGACAATGCTCCCGAGGACAGGTTTGTAAAAGTGATTTTTTTGGGGATTTTTTTTTCTTTTTAAATAGTAACAGGATTGCAAGATTTCACTTTTTTATCTGCACCATGAGGCAAAACATGTTTGAAACTTTTAAAATGTAGACCTGAGAAATTGTAAAATATACTATAAATGATGATTCACACTGGATTGGTTCAGATTTATTGTTATCTATACAGGAATACACAAAGTTTTCTAATTAATGTACCTGTGTATGTATTTTCATTCATGTCTACTGCATAATGAGAACACACAAGAATGCTTAATATGGGTTTATTCAGGGAAGGAAAAGAATCCAATTTTATACATCGTGCATTGTGCAGAAAAACAGAACATGTTGCACAATTTCACTTATCCCAGTGTTTCACTTAGTGATTAGATACCATCAGGGTAGAACGTTTTCTCAGTATGCCGGAGACATGATCCATGAGGGCAGTGTATCCTTTCTTATTCAGTTAACCAGGGGAATTATAACAATCAGGAGAAATAAAGAAATTAATTCTTGCCATATTTAGATGAATTCTTTGAGTATTGTTTGGATATTGTTTTGAGTCCTCAAAAGCTCAAAAGTGTGTCACATATTTGACTGACATGGGTTATTTATCTTTGAAAAGCTGCTATACTGAGAGAAAATGTTAATGGAAAAGCTGTAATAGAGGTGACAGACTCACCAATCGAGGAATAAAATAAAAAAGATAATAGAGTAAAAAAAAAATCACCCACAGTGGGAGAAAATGAGGTTTTCATTGATTTAATAAAAATGGTCAGGGGAAGTCTTGAGCTATTTACAGACTCTGGTGTGCTAAATATTGTCAAGTGAAAAGGCAAAAAAATCTTTTTTTTCTAAATAATAAGAAGAAGAAGAAGAAGAAGAAGAGGGGAAAAATAAGGATATGTTAACTTGTTGATAAATGAAGGATGCAACAATCTGGCACACCTTTCTTATGGAACTTGAACAGAACAGTTCAAGACCAACCCTTTTGGATGGACAGTCATTTGCAGATCTCTCCACAAATGCTCTGTTGGGTTCAGGTTCAGCTTCTGACTGGACTGTTCCAGAACTTTTAAAGTGTTGTTATAAAGCCACTCATGTGTTTTCTTGGTGGTTTGCTTCAGGTTTTTCTCTTGTATAAATTTAAGCCGTCACCCCAGCCTGAAGTTCCTGAGTGCTCTGGATAAGGTTTTCACTCTGGATATTTTTATTTTTATTTTTTTATGTGTATTCACTTTTCCCTGTTGACTAGTGTTGGCTAGTCTCCCAGTCTCCATTGCAGAAAACAATCATCCCCATAGCATGCTACCATGACTGTCAACAGGCTTCTGGTAACATCTCAGTTGGAATTTTGACCACTCTTCTTGGTGGAATTGCTAGTGTTTATTATATATACTGTATGTTTTTCTCTGAGACACTACAGTATGTGACACTTCCGTTTGGGTGATTAAACAAACACCCACGTTTGGCTAGTGTTACTATGATTGATATGTCCTTTTTCTCAGATCTTTACTGAGCTTCTTCATACTCCCTTTGTACTGTGCGTTGGTCAATCCAATGAGTGCTGTCAAATAAACACTTTTTTATGTTGCACAAAGAAGTTAATACTGAAGTCAACCATCAGAGTTGAGAAGACCTGGGATTGGCAAATTAAGAGACATTTCAAGCCTTTCAGCACCACTGAATTACAATACAAGAAGCTATACTGTACATATATTGACCCTCCGTTGATGTCCAAACCAGTAAATTAATTAGGCCTTATGCTCCAAATTCTTTTTTCCAATTAAAGATGGTACAAAAGTACAACCTTACTTCCAAGAAGCTCTCAACTCCAATGTCACTTTCTGCTTGCTGCTTTGGTTAAAATTGTGGCTCTGTGATGGAAATCAATTGTCACTTTGGCACTTGCTAGTGTGAATGCAGGGTTATGTTGTTGCCATAATTCTTATACTCCTCCATAACGCGGCAATGTTTTAGGGCTTGATTCTGCCTCACTCAAGTCATTTTGAATAAAAGCAGATGGTAGAATCTGCCAGTTGCCAGGAGCAAATGGAAATTTAAAAACGAATGTGCATTTGTGCCGCAACAAAAGCAAAAGAAAAAGTAACACTCTTCCTAAGCAGTAGCAATTCACATCTCCCTCATTTCAGAGCCTCAGTCCTGATGGCATTAATAACCCGTAATTAAAACCGTTAAAACCATTCTGGGCTCTCAGAATCAGCAGGGTGTTTATAGAGGAAGCACGGTGGTAAATGCTATCAGAAGGACAAAGAGCACAGTGGATGAAAATAGAGACTGTATTAAGATGATCCTGGTTTGTTGCCACTCCACAGGTGGATAATTAAGAAGCACAATGACTCATCATGAAGCACAGTGTGGGATTTGCTATAGTTGGCGTGCTGATTTTTATGCACAAATATTAGTTGGACGTTTGTTCCTTACAGATGCACCCTTTTTTTTTTTTCCTGTTGCCTCTAAAACAAAACTGGTGCACAAAGCATCAGAGAGATTTGCATCATTCCAGCGTAAAGTAAGAGTGTTAAACATGTGACATACAGTAGTCACACAGAGCTGTCAGAATATTCCTTAAACATACTGGTGTCTCATCCACCTTTACAGTCCCTCAGTCACTCTTATTGATTTTACAGCATGTGAATGATCCAAATAAACCCACACCATGGTAATTTGTCTTTGGAGAATTGTGTGGTTTAATTTGTCGGTGAATTGTAAATGCAAAACCCACCCAAAAAAACAGCCAAGTGCCAAGGCTTAGAACAGCATGTATGCGAGATCTTTTTCTCTAGGGCCTTTGGCCAATTTTGAGTTGACAATCTATCTCTGTGTCTGCTATCTGCTTGGTGTGAGGAAACTGGGGAACCTTCAGCAAATCTACGCTTACAGACAATAACCTGATCTCAAGATTGAAACAGGGGCCCAGAAACTGTGAGCTCCCTACTGTACCACCGTGATGCCTGATTATAAACTATTTCTTAATACCTTTTGTGGTTTGTGAGTAGAAGGATTCAACAATGACATTCAATCTTAGTAGGTATTGAGCCACTGATTTATTGTTTGTTATCCTACCTTTAACAGTATTCTTAAAGTGATCTATTCTTTTAACTTTCAACTTTCTTTATATAAATAAATAAATAAATAAATAAAGCTAAAATAGAAGTAGTGGTTGAGAAGACCTTGATTGTATAATCCCTAACATTTTGCAAATTAAAATGGAAAAATAATCTTTGAAATGGAAGAAAACTTTTGACCACCAGTGCTTTCTCTTAGGCAGCTTTGTCATACCTGAGTGTACATTGACTGGCAAAAAATAAATAAAAATCACACACTGTAATATTTCATTTGATTGCCTTTAACTTGACTAGGGGTTGCATTTACTGTGGCATTGGTTTATCGTCTTTAGGCAACATTCATCCAAAGTTACATTGAAGTTTGTCTATGACCTTTTTTTCAAACGTAAAGTCAATCTAAGCCTTCTCCAGCAAATCCTTTTCATTGGGTTTAAAATCAGGACTTGGTGATGACTAGTTCATGTGTGAAAATGATTCATCATGCTTCCAGAACCCATCTTTCACAATCTTAGTCCTGGAATATGTTCTTGCCATCAGGGAAGAAATCTCTATAGATGTGATAATCTGGTCATTCAGTACATTCAGGTCATCAGCTGACTTTATTTTATTGCCCCATAACATTGTTAAGACTACATAGTAACACTGTATCCAGAGGTGTGTACAGTGGCCACTATGATTGATGAGTGCATCGCTTCATGCACCTTCACTTCTTACTCTGACCCATACCTTCTTATGGCGCTTTTCCACTGCATAGTACGGTACGACACGGTTCAGTTCAACTCACTTTTGGGGGGTTTTCCACTGGGAACAGTACCTGGTACCTGGTCCTTTTTTTAGTACCACCTCAGCCGAGGTTCCAAGCGCGCCGAACCGTTACCAAAACGTGACGTGTAAACTCTGCTGTTCACTGATTGGCCGGAGAAAATCATCATTACTGCGTCACCAAACTTGCCACACGAGACACAACAGAACCGCTATATTTAGAACAGCCAGTGAAGGATCGGACGCACCTTTTTGTATTAACCAAAAATTTTCTTTGGCTGCCATCAGCCTCTTTTGAAACAAGCTCGTTCGTCTCGCTGTTAAAAACATCCACATGCCGAGAATGAAGAACACCATGCCGTCGATATGCTCCATTGTTGTGTGTTTGTTTGTGGCGCGTTTACGATGACGTCACGGCAGTAGCGGCGCCGCAACTAAACGACACGTGAGTAATCCCGCCCACTCTAAAGCGTTACTAAACTGCAGTGGAAGCGCGAACCGAACCGAACTGCGCCGAACCGAAGTGAGTTGAACTGAACCGTGTTGTGCCGTACTATGCAGTGGAAAAGAGGCATTACTCACCAACAGCTCTTACGTCCCAATTCTGCAATTTGGTCCGACATTCGATAAAGTAAGTTCTACCATGTGCCATCTGGTGGATATTATGTGAAGCACAAAACATTTCTAACATTTAGCAGGATACAGAAGCACTCCTCCAGACGAATTGCGGATTTCTGCAGGGAAAAAAAAACAGGCATTCTTAATGGCCACATCTGTGGTCTTAAGTTTGTGTTAATGCTCTTTCTTTTACTATTAAACATAGCTCTGATTTGTACTTGTCCATTTTTATGGCACAACTTATTCTTGAATGATCAGAGACCAATTGGTGAAGGTTTTCTGATCACTTTTCTTCTACAAATAAACTTATCCTTCCAGGGTTTAATAAGATGTTGGACATTTCTTAAACCACTTCCAGAAATGTCAGTGGCTTGATGCAGGGCCTTTTGGAACAGTGGAAGAGGATATTTTTCATGTCCAAGGGATACATGTTCTGACATAGCTGTTTAAGAAATGAGAAGCTATTCACTTGGATCAGGTAGCACTAAAAGAATTGTTGCCAGTTGAAACATATTGAATATATCAAAGGATTAATAAAACCGTAATTAGCTTATTAAAGTTTAATCTGTTCACTTTATTTTGTGGGCGGCACGGTGGTGTAGTTGTTAGCACTGTTGCCTTGCACCTCCAGGGTCCGGGTTCGATTCCCGGCCAGGCTTGATTCCCGTCTCTGTGTGCATGTACTCCGGTTTCCTCCCACAGTCCAAAGACATGCAGATTAGACTAATTGCCGTTCCCAAATTGACCATAGTGTGTGAATGAGTGTGTGTGTGTGTGTGTGTGTGTGTGTGTGTGTGTGTGTGTGTGTGTGCTCTGCGATGGATTGGCACGCTGTCCAGGGTGTGCCCTGCCTCGTGCCCTGAGTCTCCTGGGATAGGCTCCAGGTCCCCGCGACCCTAAATACAGGATAAAGCGGTATAGAAAATGAATGAATGACACTTTATTTTGTGACCACATAGTGTATTTATACAGTAGTATGGACTAAACACATGACTGCAGTAAACGTGTGGATGAATTATAATTTTAAGCAACTGGATTTTTTAAACTTTTTTTTCTCTAAATACTTTCTAGTATTTAGCAGCAAGGTCAGTCTTTTGGTCACGGACCTATAAAAATAGACACATCTCAAAGAAAATCAGCAGATTTATATGTTTATTTTTAACCACAATATTTAGCTCTGTGTGAATTCTATGGTATACAAGAAGCAAAATACCTGTGCATGACTGAAAGCCAAGCTAACAGATGGAGGCCATAGATCATAAGAGATGTATCACGGAAAAAATATTTTTAGACTCAGGCTAAAGCGTGCACCCCAGGGAAGTATTGCTTTCAAATGACATGACAGATTTTATTTCACTGCCAAAAAGTTATTTTGATGAAATCTCAGGCAGCTGTAAGTGCAGTCTCTATAGAAAGCTCACATTAGACTGAGAAGAGGGAAAAGGACCCACTCAAAGTATGACAACATTATCAGATCATTTAAAAAAAATGGATGACTCTTGTCTCTGGGGCTGAGAGGGATACAATCTACTGTGACCTCTTTCAGAATGGTCAATCTACTGAATCACCTGCTAGAATGATGACATAAATTTATGGTGTTTTTCACATATACTGTAGTTCTTAAAATGGACTGCTCTCAGTGATCATAAAGTGGACCCAAAAGAGAAATTGCAACAAATGAGCTCAGTACTTTGAGTGGTAACAGGTCTCCAATGTTTTCCTTCAGGATATTTTATTAGTTGATGAGCTTCGAGGTGCTTTATGGGCTACACCACTATGGTTACATTGTAATAATCTGGAAGTAGTCAGAATGAGAGTTTAATCTGAATTTAACACATCAATAGCGGCATGGTGGCTCAGTGGTTAGCACTATTGCCTTGCACCTCCAGGGTCCATTTTTGGCCAATTTTGTACACAATATGAGAATGCTGTTGAATTGGTTGAGTTGGTGAATACTGGCCCCGAAGTGAGTGCAGAGAATTTAGTCTCTCTGTTTAGCTCCACCTGTTCACGCATCCTTGACTGTGTTGCCCCTCTTAAACCAAAGCGCTCCAAACTAAAATCTGAGCTCTGGTTAAATGAGGGAACCCGCTCTATAAGACAGAAATGCCAGATAGCTGAACATACATGGAAAAAAGATAAGTTACAGGTGTCCTTTGAAATCTTTTAAAGAATGCATGACAGAATACCAGAAGACTGTCAAAACAGAGAGAATTAAATATTTTTGTGATCTGATTAAAAATAACTACCACAGACCAAGAGTTCTATTCAAGAAATTAAACCCTGTTATTAACCCCACATACACTACCTGCCATGATATTACTGCAAATAAGTGTGAGAACCTCCTAACATTCTTTATAAATAAAATCAATGACATTAGAGCACTTGTTACACCTCCTGCTCATGACGAATCAGTGCCTCCAGTGTGGTTAACTGTCCTAAACCAGTTTAACCCTGTTTCTCTCTCGTTTGCATGATATCATTGTTCATTTAAAACCTACATATTGCCCCCTAGACATTGTTCTATCCCGACTCATTAAAGAGGCCTTTAATACAATTAGTCCTACTGTTTTAACATTAATTAATCGTAATCTCAAAATTGGAATTGCTCCTGATGCTTTTAAACCTGCTATTGTCCAGCCTCTATTGAAAAAGCCCAATCTTGACACCACATATCTAACAAATTTAGGACTGATATCAAAACTGTCATGCACTGTTTGATGTAGGACTGTGGGTCTATGCAGGTGAGGCATAGACGCAGAGGGGGATGATGTGTAAACAAAGTATTTTAATAAACAAACCAAACATGAACAAAGGAAGTTGGCTGTACTTTGGAGCATACTAGAAAAAAATACCAATAATCAACTAATAGACAGACAAGGGGAGACTAGAGACATAACCAGAGATGGGACTAGAGACACGAGACAGGAAGAGACAAGAGACGGGACTAGAGACATGAGACAGGAAGAGACAAGAGACAGGAAGAGACAAGAGACGGGACTAGAGACAAGAGACGGGACTAGAGACAAGAGACGGGAAGAGACAAGAAACGGGAAGAGACAAGAGACGGGACTAGAGACAAGAGACGGGACCAGAGACAAGAGACGGGACTAGAGACAAGAGACGGGTCCAGAGACAAGAGACAAGAGACGGGACTAGAGACAAGAGACAGGAAGAGACAAGAGACGGGACTACAGACAGGAAGAGACAAGAGACAGGACTAGAGACAAGAGACGGGACTAGAGACAAGAGACACGACCAGAGACGCGACCAGAGACAAGAGACGGGACGCAGGCTAAAGACATGGCAATCAACTAGGCATGGCTACTAGCTGAACATGGTTATGAGCTAACCCTGGCAGTCAGCTACACATACACCCAGCTAAGCATGTCTTTAGCCTGACATGCACATAGCTACACTTAGCTAATAGCTAAACATACAGCACTAAGGACGCAGGACACAGAAGTACACGGGCTAGGGACTCCGAGGCACAAAGGCTAGGCTAGGGTCCACTCAAAGGCTAGGCTAGGGGCCACTCAAAGGCTAGGCTAGGGGCCACTCAAATGCTAATTCTCCTAGAGGCTAATCTTACTAATAGACACAGAGACAAAGAGATACTAAATTAAGACAAATATAACCTTAACTTAAAGCTCCAGCAACCAAAAGGCCAACTATAATTAAACAAACTAAAACAGAACAAAACCAAACATAACAAAGACCCACATTAATGCTCGACCCAGTTTCCCAGAACAAACAGGTATTTATAATAAAGCTAATGAGCTTCCTCGGTTCAGCTGCGCATCTGCATCACCTGACCAAGGTGCCTTCTGGGAAACTGAGTCTACAAACAAAATGTCATGCGCACTCAGCCGCGACCGGCACTAGGACCCGGAAGTAAGACGGTCGCGAACCTGAAAGCATAAAAGGAAACAAGATGGCGCCGCACATCGCTCTGTCATTGAGTTTTGCCCATGTCATTTCGGAATCGTTCCCGTTCACATGAGTACTCACTTTCTTGGGTTTGCTTCCAGACTGAGTGTGCGTTTATAGAACGAGGGTTAGATTGTGTCTTTCCTTTACTCATTTATTTTGAGAGTTCTTAGATCAAATCGCGTGATTATCCTGCCCGCTCGTGTCCATCCGCGTTTGGGTTTACCATTCACGCTACAGGGCTAACTGCTAAGCTACGTCTTTCTGGTCGTCATCGGGTTAGTTCTGACACAAAAACTACAAAACACAAAACACTGCCCTCTACTGGGCAACCCTCACAAAAACTGCCATTTTTCTCAGAAGAAAATGGAAAGAAGGGAAGATTGTGTGCTTACAGCTGTAGACTTTTCTAAATGAAAATGCATTTTTAAAAATTATTATTTCAGTTTGGATTTAAAGCATACCACAGCACAAAAACTGCACTTTTAAAAGTTTCTAACAATCTTTTATTGGCAGCTGATTCACAAGATCCTGCTATTTTAGTGCTTTTAGATCTTAGTGCGGCGTTTGATACTATAAATCACAACATTCTTATATCATGCCTTAAAAACTGCTGTGGCATCTGAGGATTCCCTCTGAACTGGATTAAATCTTATCTGACCGACAGAACCTTTTCAGTGAGCCTAGGTGTTTTTTCTTTTTCAGAGGTTCTACTAACTTGTGGGTCACCACAGGGTTCCATCATGGGTCCCATCTTCTTTTCTTTATATATGCTGCCTCTGGGTTCCGTCATAAACAAGCACGGTATCTCTTTTCACTTTTATGCTGAAGACACTCAGATCTATTTGCCTTTAAATTAAAAACACACTAAAAATGTCATCAAGTCCCTTGTTTAGGTGACATTAAAGCATGGATGTCCTTGTGTGCTCCTGGCAGTGGCTTTGCTTTATTAGCGAATTACTGTAAACCATTTATAAGGAATTTAGGTGTAATATTTGATAATGACTTTAAATTTGATGAACAAATAAACTCAGTGGTTAAATCTAGTTTCTTCCAACTGAGAATTTTAGCTAAGATTAAGCATTTTTTTATCATTCACAAAGTTTGAGAAAGTAATTCACGCTTTTATTTAATCTCAATTTGATTACTGTAATGCAGGAATCAGTCAGCCATCTCTGTCCAAAAATTCTGCTGCTCAACTTTTAACCGTTACATGCAAAAGTGTGATCACATCACTCCAGTATTAAAGTCACTTCACTAGCTCCTGGTTCGCTACAGGATTGATTTTCACCGAATGGTTTTACACCTCTGTACATCTCTGAGCCTTTACAACAGCATGTAATATCAAGAAATCTCAGATCCTCAGACTTCTCTCTGTCCCAAGGTCTAGATAAATGCTCAGAGGTGACCAAGCGTTTGCTGTCGCTGCGCCTAAATTATGGAATGGTTTATCGTTTAATATTAGAGCAGCACCTACATTAGAAACTTTTAAATCCAGACTGAAAGCACACTTCTTTTAAATGGCTTTTACACCTGGCTGAGACACTTGATCCCTTTTATTATTTTAAATTATTTATTTTACTTTTAAGCTTAATTGATTACTTTAATTTAACTATTCATGCATAATTTAATTTGATTATTGTTTTTATTAACTGTCACTAACTGATTATTTACTTTTTACATAGTTAAATCTAAGTCTAATTGCTTTTATTGTATGCTGTTTAATTCTGGTCGTTTTATTCCTATCATTGTACAGCATTTTGGTCAACTTCAGTTGTTTTTAAATGTGCTATAAATAAATTTGAACTGACTTGACTTGAACAGATGGATAAAATGTAGCAAAAACACAATTTATTAGGTTTTATTTGATTGCAATTTGTGAATGTAAAAAACATCATATGTTTCTTGTAAAAGGGTCTTCTAAGAAAATATAGAACATGTTGCAATTAATTATACTTTTAGTTACAGTATGATTTAATAGACTGTTATTACAGCATTAGTATTCAAAGTAATATCATATTTAATAACTGCAGAACATTTAACAAGAATAAAGAGCATGCACATGTGTAAAATATTTTGAAAGAATCCTTATTTATTGGGTAATTCCACAAAATAATCTTAAATATTTTTCAGCAAAAAATTATAACTATATCAGTTCCATCGATCCACCCATACTGTACGTCCAGGAAGCATGGATGCAAATGGTGAACATTGTATTTATTCCCATTTGTATGACCGTGGCAGGACATTTGGTCAACATTCACACAATCACACACATTCACACACTAAGGGTAATTGGTGAATGGAAACGGCAATTAGCCTATTCTGCGTGAGTACCCATAGGAAATCAACTAAGCACAGGGAAAACTTGCAAATTCTATAGACACAGACACCATGGGGAATCGAACACTGGCCCTGGAGTTGCAAGCCAACAGTGCGAAACCCTAAACCACCATGTTGCTACATACAGTATCCCACAAAAGAAAGTACACCCCATAATTTCAGCAACCATTTTAGTATATCTTCTTAGAAGACCAAAACTATACAAATGAAACTTGGATATATTTTAGAGTAGTCAATGTGCAGCTTGTATAACAGTACAGATGTCCTCTGATAAATAACTCAACATACAGCGATTATTGTCAAAATAGCTGGCAACAAAAGTGAGTTCACCCTAGGTAATAACAGCTGTGCATCGTTTAACCATGCAAAGTCACATGTCCCTTTTATCATGCTCTTGTGCTTGTCAGCTTGATACGACCATAAAATTTGTGTATGATTTATATTAGAGCATTGAAAATTTGGTGCTTTGTTTTGCATGGCCATCATCCCAGAAGGAAGCTTCTTCTGATTCTGGCCCACAAGAAATCTTGCAAACAGTTTACCTGTACAAGAGCATGAATTATTGGAACTATTTCCTCTGGTTTAATCGGAGTGAAATAAACTTTCTTGGGTCAGATGGTGCCCAGTTTGTGTGGTAACGACCTCATGAGGAGTACCAAAAGAAATGTCTCCTGCCTACAGTTAAACATGGTAGTGGTAGCATCATGGTCTGGGGATGCATGAGTGCTGCTGCTACTGGGGGCTGTGGACAATTGAGCGAAACATGGATTTCAGCATGTACTGTGAGGAGGGTACAAACTGGGCCAAATGTCAGTTCTCCAACATGACAACCCGAACACACCACAAAAATGACAACTGCCTTGTTAAGAAAGCTGAAGGTGATAAAGTGGCCAAATACATCTCCAGACCTAAACCTTATTGAGCACCTGTGGGGCATCCTCAATCGGAAAGTGGCAAGAAGTGGAAGAGAATCCCTCAAATTTGTGTGGTCCTATCAAGCTGACAAACACATGACCATGATGGATAGGACATGTTACTTTGCAAGGTCAAACAATGTACAGCTGTTATCATTTATGGTGTACTCACTTTTGTTGCCAGCTATTTTAACAATAAAGGCTGTACTGTATGTTGAGTTATTTTCAGAGGACAGTAAATGTGTACTTTACATTTAGGGGGTGTCCTCACCTTTGTGACATACTGTATATATTTATACATAAATATACTGTGTGTAAGGTATATGCCTTATACGGCGCTGCCTAATATTGCGTAAGCCCCTCTTGTGGTACCAGAACAACCCAGAACGTATAGATTCCACAAGACCTCTGCAGGTATGCTGGCATCAAGGTGTTAGCAGCAGATCCTTTATGTGCTATAAGTTTCAAAGCGGGGCTTTTGTGCAGCACCTGGAACACCTCAGAAGACCTGACCAGTTTAGGATCCATATAAACAGTTCATATCCAGTATGCAATCAGATTTAATTCATTTGACTTGGGGAAAATCTTTGCATCTAAGACAGTCTTTAGAATTGAGCTCCCTGCTGAATCACAGATAATGTCGTTCCAAATGGCCGTTTTCTATGCGGCTGTCATCTTGCTGTGCATGAAAAGTACTGTAGAGAGAACAAAAACAGAAATGTAGTGAAATGCCAGAAGCATCAGGGAAATTAAGAAAGCAATGGCAGAGAGAAATGTGTTGCACAAACAACAAAACCAATGTGTGACTTTTGCTATAAGCCTTGTGATTCTCATGTAAATAGTTATCATAGACAAAATACATATAGGCGTGGGCACGGTGGTGTAGTGGTTAGCACTGTCGCCTTGCACCGCCAGGGTCTGGGTTCGATTCCCCGGCCAGGCTCGATTCCCGTCTCTGTTTGCATGGAGTTTGCATGTTCTCCCCGTGCTTGGTGGGTTTCCTCCGAGTACTCCGGTTTCGTCTCACAGTCCAAAGACATGTAGGTTAGGTTAATTGACATTCCAAATTGCCCGTAGTGTGTGCGTGCCCTGCGATGGGCTGGCACCCTGTCCAGGGTGTACCCTGCCTTGTGCCCTAAGTTTCCTGGGATAGGCTCCAGGCCCCCGCGACCCTGTATATAAGGATAAAGAGGTACAGAAAATGAATGAATGAAAATACATATGCACTAAAAGGTTATGTACAGAAACTATTTTCTTCTCCTCATGGAAGAGCATCTGCAATATTTTTATTTCATAAAGAATAGCAACTATGCATAAAAATCAATGTGAAGCAGACTGAGAGTGATTTATTTTCACAAAACACAAATCAAGGAAACTACAAACAAATCATTCTAAGACCACCTCTAGGTATAGTCTGAGTACAGTTCACATATTAAGAATTTGAAGTTAATTGTTTCCTTCACACATGGACAACAAAATTACCAATGTAAGATCACTTGGAAGGCTAAAAGTAGACTCTGAAGCTTCAGCATGATACTCAGGCTTCCAGTAAAGCCTTGATACACGTGGTAACTTCTGGAGATATTTCATTGTTATCACACAGCAAGCTAGTTTATTACTGTTAAGCTCTTGTACACTGGTTGTGCAGAGGTTTTGCTGGGTTGTATGGTCAAGTGTCTTGTTTTGTCAGTGAACTCAGTGGATCGATCTAACCTAGGCTGATCTGAGCCAGAGTAACCTTGAGCCTGTAGGGAATTTCAGAAGAGTGGAGGGTTCCCCCTTCATCAGCTTATACCTGAAGTGAACAGAGAAGATCTGAGCTCTCGGGTAAGAGGTCTATGGGAGGATAGTGACCTTTCTGATTTCTCCAGTGGGCCAAAAGGTAGCAGACACCTGCTCTGAATGAACCCATTAGCCAAATTTCAGCTCTTGGCAGGCAAGTCGAGCAGCTGGCCATGACAGAATGAGATTGAGTTTCATTGAAGATGGAGCCTAATGTGTCAGGAACTGAATCAGACAGGCTTGTTTGTCTACTGAGGATTTACCAAGCTGTTTTTAATCTAAATTAAAAACAGAAGTCTTTGGCATTGAGTGATAGTTAAAAATCATGTTCACTAATTAGTGAGAGAGAACTCAATTGCCTAGTCAAGAGGTCATCAACTGAAGCAAAGTGGTCCTGATGTGGGTCCAGAAAAGTGTACTGTAACTGGAAATATGCTGTCTTATGATGGGTTTCAATCCAACCAAACAGCAACATCTATTGGATTAATCAGGTCAGTCAAACAACTGATTGTTGCGGCTTCGTTTTTTGTTAGTTTTTTAGATGAAAAAGCAATCCCAGTCATTTGTGAATAAAACTGACCACCCATGTTGCAGCATATAACTACTATGCTCAATGGGAAGAAAGTGGGGGGGGGGGAATATGTGGCATACGTAGTACAGGGAATGCAATTTTTTTTCTTCTTCCTGTTTTTCTTCCAGTATGTTTTAAGTTAACATAACCTACCTGTCAGCATAAACCAGTTTGGCCATTCTCCGACTGCTATCATTACCAAGGCATTTCTGCCCACAAAACCGATGCTCACTGTATGTTTTTTGGGTTCTGTTTGATTCTATGTAAACTCTGGAGACTGTGTGTGTGTGTGTGTGTGTGTGTGTGTGTGTGTGTGTGTGTGTGAAATTCCTAAGAGATTAGCAGTCTCTGAGCTACTCAAACCTGTCAAAGCCTGTCTAGAAGTAACAACTATGTCATATGCAATGTCACTAAGATGACATTTTTCCCGTTCTGAAGTTTCTATAAAGATGAACGGAGGCTCTTGACGTGTATGCGCATGGTTTTATTTGCAGTGTGCTATTGCTACGTGATTGACTGATCGGATAATGGCATGAATGACCAGGTGTGCAAGAATTGCTAATAAAGTGCCATTGTTTTGGCAATGATTGATTCCTGACACTAAAAAGTCTGTCACTTGGTGGAAATATATTAAGATATCATGTGCAAGCTGTGTGGCTGTTGTTTACGATACTTCCTTCTTGAAAATCAAATAACAATTGATGATTTATTCATATTTCGCATACAAACAGCCAGGCTTTCTTGTATTTTTAATATAGTCTTGAGGAGTAGATTCTCGGGGCTTTTTCATCACTCATTTCAAGTCTATTCCATGTACCTGGGGAATGTTTTTTTGTTGTTTCTTTGTTAAGGCATAGTGACCTATGAATTATTTAAGCATAAAAAAGAAAGGAAAAAAAAGAAAGAAAGAAAGAATATAACTTAAGGTGCAACAGGTGCAGATGATGACAGAAGGTGATGACAAGCTGGTGATGATTATACTGGTGATGCTAAGTGCTGAGTGGTAATGGAAATGCTGCTGAGCTTGTTACAATTAAAAGTTCAAATAGCACCTTTAGGCACATTGCAGCCTGTTGCGTTAAAAATATCTGTTCCCATTTTTTTCCCATCTACATTGTTTAATTAAAATTACTTTGAAGAAATGGGGGAGACTCAAGACTTCTGCTCAGCACTGTATAGAGCATGATGTTTTATATATGTAGCCCACATTGCAGACTTTAAGAAACACATGTGAAAGTAATTTGTTACAAATTCACACCATACAGGCTAAGAGGCGAAATTTGTGTTACCTTTGCCAAGAGCTGTTTGCTTTCCCCAGTTGAGCACGCTAAAGGGCTCTTGATAAGGGCCATTGCTTTGATATCTTGCTTTCCTTGTACGCCACAGCTTCTCGTTTATCTGAAACATTCTCAGAGGGATTAGCTTACAACACTCGGGCTTCTTTTAGCTGTTCCACAGATCCAGAATAATGAATAGTGAGTAGTCCTATTTGTCTTGACCCTGTGTGCTCCTTCACTTGTTAAAAAACCCAGCAAGCACACGCAGGGAGCACTGATGAGTTCTCTTTAATGAACACTGAACAACAACAACAACAACAACAAAGGGAGGATTTGAATTCTGGTGCAATGCTTCTTCGTAATTCAAGTGTCATCTGTACAGATGGATGGAATTGGAAATTCACTGCAGAGTTTATTTTCTGTGAAATTAAATATTTTGCCATAACCTTTGTTTAAATATCTAGCTAACGATTTATAACATACATACTGTATGCCATGTGTAGTTGTATGGAATAGGAAGATATAATATGAATATTAATTTTTAAACTTACAAGTTTCTCTTTATCTTTCCACTTATTTAGGTTTAGAATATCAGCTAGAAACGTCCAGGTTGAATCCCAGATGAAGAGTATGTTGGGTGCATGATCCCTTGTAGATCAGGGTTTACTGTGGGATTAGGGATTCAGCCTATAGTGTTACTAGTTATTTTTGTAGTTCATAATAATAAAATAACACAGACAATTCAGAGATGATTTGGAATAAGTTACAAGTAATTACTAGGGTGACAAAGTGTTGATTAATCACATACCATCAGATGTGTTTTCTTGCTGAACATGCTTGCATGACTGGTTTTGAAGCTTGCTTTTAGGAGGCAGCTGTTCTCCCATCTTTCCACTACTGGGAAATGTACAGATCTACTTTTACCCATGCTGCGACCAACAGTTAGAGTAAGTAACAACTGTTAGTTTACTCTAGTAATTAATAATTGTTGTGTAATATGAGTTAACATGCATTTCTACAACATTTAAGGTGGGTTGAAAAGTTTCAGGATTTGTTCAGTTTGATTCTTGAGGACAGAAATATTCTGGTTATACTGTATGACAGCATATTAAAATGCAATTAAAAGTAACTGATGTTTTGTGGATGCATATCAACATCTTGAACGCTAATTGTTATATACAGTACAAAAGCTAATTGCTAGTTTGTAGTGGAGTTGATTCTGCCCTGTGGTGGATGATGGTGGACATTTTCTCCAGCTCAGAACTCAAGAATGAAAAATTAGCCAACAAATTCAAGCAATTGATATTAAACTGTGGGTTTTTTTTTTAATTAAAACTTCTAGGGCCAAATTATAGTCATGTTTCTATAAACTGAATGACTAGGATGCCACTGTGCTCAAGACATATACCGTCTTATTTAGTCAGACATTTTATATTAAAGCCTGACCACATTATAATGGGTTATAATAGGTTCACCATTTAAAAATGTTGGTTTCGCTATATTGCACCTGATTCAATGAGTGTTTTCCAAATGGAAAAAATACAACATGCATACAGTATGTATTCAGTAGAGCTCAACTGTTAGATTACTCAGATTACTAATTGTTGTAAAATATGAGTTAACATGCATTTCTACAACATTTAAAGTGGATTAAAAAGTTTCATGGTTTGTTCAGTTTGATTTTTCCAAAAGATGCACATTCTTGTTTGTTTCTTCTCCTTGGACAAAATGTCTTGCTGTAAATTGTCCAATCCTACTCTGCCATCTTCATCATGCCTGGAGACATTTGTATCTCATCCCTTTCTACAGTAGCTCTGTCTACCTGACACCTTCCTGAGTAACAGCCATGGGATTTAATAATCTCTCTTTGAGCTCTTCTTTGAGCTTTATTGGTATGAGGAGTAAAATTGTGGTAGCCAGCCTATAAAGTACATTGAAAAACAGATGGTGTTTAAAAAATAATAATAAAAAGAATATACTGTATATATATAAAAAAAATCCTCAAATGTGTTAGGGTGAGAATAATTCATTGTGGAGCTGGAGATGTGATTTAGAAGACAAGCCACTGGGGTGTCAAATGGGAAGCAGCAAAATGAGCAAAAACACACTGCATGAGTCTTTATATATTTCCCTGTATGTATTTCTTTAACACTGCAGTCCTGTGGAAGCTGTATATACAGTGGTGTGAAAAACTATTTGCCCCCTCCTGATTTCTTATTCTTTTGCATGTTTGTCACACAAAATGTTTCTGATCATCAAACACATTTAACTATTAGTCGAAGATAAGACAAGTAAACACAAAATGCAGTTTTTAAATGAGGGGTTTTATTATTTAGGGAGAAAAAAATCCAAACCTACATGGCCCTGTGTGAAAAAGTAATTGCCCACTGAATCCTAATAACTGGTTGGGCCACCCTTAGCAGCAATACTGTAACTGCAATCAAGCGTTTGCGATAACTTGCAACAAGTCTTTTACAGCGCTCTGGAGGAATTTTGGCCCACGTATCTTTGCAGAATTATTGTAATTCAGCTTTATTTGAGGGTTTTCTAGCATGATCCGCCTTTTTAATGTCATGCCACAACATCTCAATAGGATTCAGGTCAGGACTTTGACTAGGCCAATCCAAAGTCTTCATTTTGTTTTTCTTCAGCCATTCAGAGGTGGATTTGCTGGTGTGTTTTGGGTCATTGTCCTGCTGCAGCACCCAAGGTCGCTTCAGCTTGAGTTGACGAACAGATGGCCAGACATTCTCCTTCAGGATTTTTTGGTAGACAGTAGAATTCATGGTTCCATCTATCACAGCAAGCCTTCCAGTTCCTGAAGCAGCAAAACAACCCCAGACCATCACACTACCACCACCATATTTTACTGTTGATATGATGTTCTTTTTCTGAAATTGTCATGCTTCCCTAGTGATCACACAACACAGCTGCAGGTGCGGGGAATAACAGTCTTTATTTTTCTTAACTCACAGTCTCTTAAATCAAACACAAAACAAAACTTAAACACAAAACTCAGAGCCACCTCACTGGTGGCTTCTCCCGGCGCGGTCTGCAGGCGGAAAACACAAGAAAGTCTGAGCGTTCTTAAAACGCGAAACACAAGCATGAGACTGTATACCGATCCTCGGCCGAGTCAGTCCTGAACGGTGAAGCTGTCCTGCTTCACTGTACCTCGCCTGCAGATACCGCTAGCCCTTGGGAGAGACACAAAGAACAGACAGGTTATGGGATTATGTGGCATAGTGGTGACCAGACGTTGTGGTGTGGGTTCGGCTGGGTTAAGTAGTGCGACACATGAGGTAGAGACAGGTGTTTCCTATTAAACATTAAGGACAGACAAAGACATACAAAGACACACTAGTGGGAGACAAAGCTACGGCTCAGTAAGCCGGAGAACCGGATCTCCGGGGCTGCGAAGGCTCGGATGTTACATTACCCCCCTCCCCAGGACCGGCTTCCTGAAGAGGAGGTGGGCGCTCCCCCTGCGTCACCAAAGGGGGTCGGAACCCGCCGACCTGATGGAATTGCCTGCGGGCGGGTCGGCCTGGGGGCCGCGGCGCAGGACGATCCGGCCGTGCCCTGTGGAACTCGGAAATGAGTTCGGGGCTCAGGATGTCCCACGCCGGGACCCAGCTGTGTTCCTCCGGTCCATAACCCTCCCACTCAACCAGATATTGGAGCAAGCCTCTTCGCCTTCGGGATCCAACAGCTGCTGGACTCTAAACGCCGGAGCGCCCTCGATCTCCACAGCCCCAGGGAGCGAGGGGGTCACGACCCCTCCGTCCAGCGGTCCCCCCCTTACCGGCCTGAGAAGAGAGATGTGAAAGGTAGGGTTAATGCGCATGTGTGAGGGGAGTTGTAACTTAAACGACACAGGGTTTATTTGTGCTAAAATGGGGAAGGGACCGATGAACCGAGGGGAGAGTTTACGACAGGGGAGGTTTAGAGATAGGTCCTTTGTCGAGAGCCAAACCCGATCACCTACCTGGAGCGGAGGACTTTCCCTTCGCCGCCTATCGGCGAATTTTTTTAAACCGCGAACTGCTTGGGAGATATGGGCATGCGCTCCCTCCCATACTTTTTCCGCTTTCTTAAACCACTCATCCACCATGGTGATATTGGTGGGAGTGACATCCCAGGGACAGAGCGGCGGCTGGTATCCGAGCATACATTGAAACGGCGTTAGGCCGGTTGAGGAGTGTTTTAAGGAGTTTTGTGCATATTCCGCCCAGAGTAAATAGTCTGCCCATTCATGTTGTCGACTACTACAATATGCGCGAAGGAACTTCCCGAGATCCTGCACAGTCCGCTCTGCCTGCCCATTAGACTCCGGGTGATAGCCTGAGGTTAGACTAATAGTGGTCCCCAACTTCTGGAAAAAAGCTCTCCAGACTCTAGCAATAAATTGGGGACCACGATCTGAAACGATGTCCTCCGGAATACCATAGTAGCGAAACACTGTATCGAATAGGGTTTCCGTTACCTGAGAGGCGGTTGGGAGAGCGCAGAATGGGACGAACCGACAGCCTTTCGAAAACCGATCCACCACCACTAGTACTGTCGTGTACCCTTTTGACACTGGCAGGTCCGTTACAAAATCCACCGCTAGGTGGGACCACGGTCTGTTGGGTGTGGGCAAGGGTATTAATTTACCAACTGGCAACCCTCGGGGGCTTTTAGTAGTTGCACAGGTAGCGCAAGACGAAACAACTGTTTTCACTGTTTCCCGCATTTTTGGCCACCAGAACCTAGGTTCTAGTAGTTGTAATGTTCTTAATTCGCCGGGGTGTCCTGATGTGAGGTTAATGTGGGCCTCAACCGTCACTCGTTCACGTAGTGACTCCGGTACGTAGGTTCGATCCGGGGGACAGTCAGACGGCACGGACTAGGTTCGTGTCGCCTGGGCTATCTCCGCATCGAGATCCCACGTAATCGGGGCCACCACGAGTGCCGGGGGCAGAATGGGTCCAGGATCCGTGGTTCGGTCCTGCGCCGCGAAACAGCGGGAGAGCGCATCCGCCTTTATGTTCTTAGAGCCGGGGCGATATGTAATGATAAAGTGGAAACGAGTGAAAAACAGTGCCCAGCGGGCTTGACGAGGGTTTAGTCTTTTAGCTTGTTGGAGATACTCAAGGTTCTTATGATCCGTGAGCACCGTAAATGGGTGTTCTGCTCCCTCCAACCAATGCCTCCACTCCTCTAACGCCGCTTTTATGGCTAGCAGTTCGCGATTACCGATATCATAATTGCTCTCAGCAGGTGTCATTTTCCGCGAAAAGAAAGCGCAGGGATACAGCTTCTCTGGGTGGCCATGGCGCTGTGACAGTACCGCTCCTAGTCCTACTTCCGACGCATCGACCTCGACTACGAAGGGCTTAGTGGGATCGGGGAGTTTTAAGATAGGCGCAGAAGTGAAAGCTCGTTTTAGCCGCTGGAATGCGAGACGCGCTTCCGGCGTGAACTTACGCAGTCGTTGGGGTTTCCCATTTAACAAATCAGTGAGCTGTGCTGCCAACATACTGTAGCCCCTAATAAAGCGCCTGTAAAAATTGGCAAACCTAAGGAAACTTTGTAGCGCCTTCACTGATGTGGGCTCCGGCCATAATTGGACCGCGCTGACCTTAGCTGTGTCCATCGTGACCCCCAGTGGCCCTATGCGATAGCCCAGAAATGCTACCTCCGTTTTGTGGAATTCACACTTCTCCGCCTTCACATAGAGCCCATGTTCCCGCAGTCGATGGAGGACGGCGGTCACATGACGGACGTGCTCCCCGTATGACCGAGAGTATATCAGAATGTCATCTAAATATACTATAACAAATCGGTTTAACATACACCGAAGCACGTCATTCATGAGCCCCTGAAACACCGCAGGTGCATTTACCAATCCATACGCCATCACATTATACTGATAATGGCCGGATGTAGTGCTAAATGCAGTCTTCCACTCATCGCCCTTGCGAACACGAACGAGGTTGTATGCGCTGTGGAGGTCAAGTTTAGTAAAGATGGACACGCCTCGGAGCAGATCGATCGCGGCTGGTACCAATGGCAGTGGGTGCTTATATTTTACTGTGATGGCATTTAGCCCCCGGTAATCAATACATGGCCTAAGGCCCCCCCCTTTCTTTTCGATAAAAAAGAAACCTGCTGAGGCTGGAGACGTGGAGCAACTAATGAGTCCCTGCCGAAGAGCCTCTGCCCACGTATTCCTCCATTGCCCGGGTCTCAGCTATGGATAATGTGTAAATATGTGAGCAGGGCGGTGCTTTCCCCGGCAGGAGGTCAATAGCGCAATCCCACGGGCGGTGAGGGGGAAGTCGTGCAGCAGCCCTAATACTAAACACGTCTTTAAACTTTTCGTACTCTGATGGCACTGAAGTGGAAACTAGGGCGCTGGGGCTTTCAATAGACGTTGTTTGGACCATCAAAGCGGATGGTGTACATAATTTAGCGCATCGGGGGGACCAGGATAGGATACGCAAACCGGCCCAATCGAAATTATGGTTGTGAGAGCGCAGCCATGGGAGGCCGAGCACGACGGACTGACACCTGGGAAATCACATAGAATTCTAATTCCTCAGTGTGGTTTGGGAAAGTTAATCGCAGGGGCATGGAGATCATGTTAACTGGCGACTGAGCTAATGGGTTGCCATCTAGAGCGTTAATCACGATCGGGTTTGGAACCTTCGACACTGGAGCGTGCAGCGAGGAAAGGAGAGAGGATGAAATAAAATTCCCAGCCGATCCAGAATCTATTAAGGGGGAAACAGACACAACATGAGTGTTATATGATAAAGTAGCGTTAATGCAAAATGATTGTGTGACTCGTGGAGGTGTGTGTTGAATTACTGGTAGTAATGGGCAGGTTTTAATGAGATGCCCCCCCCCCCCCCCGCAGTACAGGCATAGTCCCGCCGTGAATCGGCGCCTCCTCTCCTGTGTAGACAACCGGGAAGTGCCTACATCCTTAGGCTCCGACGGGTTGTCTCGGGATCTTGGTGGGCTCTTGCCGGGGCTGGAACGGCGGCGCGGCTCAACAGTGCCCCCTGCCGCTCTCGTGGGGGTCTGCCGCTTCTGACCGCGGAGATGCTGGTCTAGCTTGATGGCGAGCTGAATGGTCTCGTCGAGGTCCATTTCGGCATCTCGGCATGCCAATTCCAACTGGATCTCTGGTTGGAGACCGTCTCTGAAGCGGGCGAGGAGGCTCCGCTCGCACCACTCACTCTCCGCGGCCAGGATCTTAAATTTTACCGCGTAGTCCACTACCGTGACTTGCCCTTGTCGCAGCCTTAACAACTGTTGTTCCCCCGTCCGGCCTTGATCCGGCTGATCAAAAACTGCACGAAAAGCGTGTCGGAACCGCGTGAAGTCTACCACGTCCCGGCCGCCTGCACACCACATAGCGGCTGCCCAGTCCATGGCCGCACCTGTGAGCTGTTGTGTCACAAAACTGACCTTCTGGCGATCATCTAGATCCGGGTAGTCCGCCAAGTATAGTTCACAGGCGAGGAGGAATTTTCGGCAACCCTCAGGATCGCCACCATACCTTTCCGGGGGAGCCGCTCTAGGCGGAGATCGGGGGGGGGCGCCTCGGCGCCGGGGATGAAGGTGACTGGCCGGTTGCAATGTCCCGGACACTGTGAGCGAGGTCATTAATCGCTCTAGCAAGACTGTCCATTTGTCCCTGCTGTCTCCGGATGTAATCCATTATCGGGGGGTTGTCACTGGGCAGGGGCGTTCCCGGTGCAGTCTGGAATGCGGTCTGGTCATCTGTCATGCTTCCCTAGTGATCATACAACACAGCTGCAGGTGCGGGGAATAACAGTCTATATTTTTCTTAACTCACAGTCTCTTAAATCAAACACAAAACAAAACTTAAACACAAAACTCAGAGCCACCTCACTGGTGGCTTCTCCCGGCGCGGTCTGCAGGCGGAAAACACAAGAAAGTCTGAGCGTTCTTAAAACGCGAAACACAAGCATGAGACTGTATACCGATCCTCGGCCGAGTCAGTCCTGAACGGTGAAGCTGTCCTGCTTCACTGTACCTCGCCTGCAGATACCGCTAGCCCTTGGGAGAGACACAAAGAACAGACAGGTTATGGGATTATGTGGCATAGTGGTGACCAGACGTTGTGGTGTGGGTTCGGCTGGGTTAAGTAGTGCGACACATGAGGTAGAGACAGGTGTTTCCTATTAAACATTAAGGACAGACAAAGACATACAAAGACACACTAGGGGGAGACAAAGCTACGGCTCAGTAAGCCGGAGAACCGGATCTCCGGGGCTGCGAAGGCTCAGATGTTACAGAAATGCTGTGTTACTTTTACGCCAGATGGAAACGCACCTTCCAAAAAGTTCAACTTTTGTCTCGTCGGTCCACAAGGTATTTTCCCAAAAGTCTTGGCAATCACTGAGATGTTTTTTAGCAAAATTGAGACGAGCCTTAATGTTCTTTTTGCTTAAAAGTGGTTTGCGCCTTGGAAATCTGCCATGCAGGCCGTTTTTGCCCAGTCTCCTTCTTATGGTGGAGTCGTGAACACTGACCTTAACTGAGGCAAGTGAGGCCTGCAGTTCTTTAGATGTTGTCCTGGGGTCTTTTGTGGCCTCTCGGATGAGTTGTCTCTGCGTTATTGGGGTAATTTTGGTCGGCCGGCCACTCCTGGGAAGGTTCACCACTGTTC